>JBAMDN010000589.1:0-16037 GCA_037074945.1 Tetracladium marchalianum | reverse complement strand
TCATAGGAATCTCGAAGCGAACCCTTTTTCACAACTCGAGATGCCGACAAACAAATTCATGAAAATGATTCCTTGAGCCTTTTCAAAACCAAGTATGATTCTAGAAACAAGAAAAAGTCCGTGGTCGGCAAGAGGTTGAGAAGTGTACCAAACCACAACTCGCTTAACCGACATGATAAACAACGACGCAACTCCATTCCACAATTTTCAACACTCCCGACAAATTTTAGCAAATTGTATCTATTGAATGAATGGGATTAATTACTTAGTCAACAATGCAGCCTTCTTTGACATCATCTTCGCGACATCCCTTTTCATTTTCCCTTTCAAGCTCCTCGCGCACAAAAACACCCCACCAACCACTTCTTCCTCTGATCTCCAACCACTTCCTCCAATCACCCTTTGCTCTTACAGAGCAGTTCACAGCCTCTCGATTAATTAAATCAAAATTCCATGTACTCCCTCCACACTAAACCCAACCTTACCAAACAACCGCGCACGATGTCAACTCCTCAACCATCTGGTCCCCCAGGACAACCGCTATCTTCAGACTCCTCCCCACCTCCTCAGATCCCACTGAAGAATCATGGTCGCCCAAAGGCAGATGTATACTATGAAGGATCGAGCCACCAATCTCAAGTTTACGGACCATCTCAAGGATCTACTAATCTGACGGCTACAACCTCTCCACTAACAAACCCAGTACCATCATCCTCAAACTCTCCACTACTAGCTTCAGTCCCTCCCAAAAATCAACTTCGATTGCCATCAATTGAATACCACGGATTCAAGGCAACTCAACCATCTCACGCACCTGGAAGATCGATCAGCCATACACCTACGACAAGTACCACCATCACGCTCCCAACCGACACTTTCGACACGAGTCTCAACACTATCTTCGACTTGCCTCACAAATCAATCTGCAACAAAAACAACAATACCACATCCTACCCCATCCAATTTCAACCAGCTTCGGAAGTCCGAATCAGCTCAGGCATGAGCCCATCACCAGTGCCACGATCTCTCCTACGCGCCAGTAAGCTAGCCGAAAAACTACAAACCCCAGGTCTGGCAGCTAAGAAATCAATCGATGGATTGAGAAGTGCATTCGGCAGCTTGAGATTTAAGAGTGGCGCAAAAGGCAAGACCCTCAAGAAGAGAGTCAGTCGCGGTCCTGGTCTGGGTGGCGAGGAGTTAAATGCTGGTATCGGTGTTGGTGGTGACATTGTTCCTCATGGCGAGATTGGCGTTACCCAGGATTTTGAGGTAACAAGTGAGTATTTGGAAAATTCGGTCAGTGGAAACGATAATGCAGGTGAAGCATCATACAACAATGCATTTCCAGATCCACCAAAGGATATGGAGATAAAGACGCAACACACCGGTCGCCCATTCTCCCGAGCCCAAAAGACGGATACTAATACGAAAGCTCCCTCTGTATCTACATCATCACTCAAGCGACGACATCTCGCAGCAGCCAGAAGTCTCCAAGACGCCCTTCGACAGTCTAAGATCGGAATGAAGTTGATCAACAACACCACGAAGAAGAATTTGAAGAACATGACGATGAATTATGGTGATGTTGAGGAGATTGAAATTGAAACACCTGTTGTTGCTTCTACCCCGAAGGTCGAAGAATTTGCCATCCTCGTCCGCTTCATCTCTAAGGCTACACCAACTTCTTACTCATACAGTGCCTCCTCAGTCTATTCCACGTCCTCCTCCGTCTCGGTTCAAGATGCACTTATTCTCGTCTCGACACGAACCACATTCGCCGAACTCCTTGAGAAGATCTACGAGGTATGTCGGGATAAGTTGTTTGGTGTTGATCTTCAAGCTACGAGAGGATGTGGTATGGGTATGGATATCGAAATGGAGATGATTGGGATTGAGGATATTAAGTGTTGGGTCACGGATGTGAAATTGGGCTTGGATACGTCTATGAAGATTTGTGGAGAGAAGGAGTTAAAACGCGCTTGGAGATATGTGGAGATGGGAGGTTGGGGCAGGGGTGATTGGATTGAGGTTAAGTTGGTGGAGATGAGTCGGGCTGAGAAGGCGGAGGAGAAGAAGGAGGAAGGGAAGGGAAAGGGAAGAGAGGAAGGGGATGGGTTTTAGTTGTTGTATACGAAGGAGGAAGAGGAGAAGTTGGGACTTTCTGGTGCTGTGAAGGGGGGAGAATCGCTGAGGTGGAATTTTTAGAGGTGTGAACAGTGATGGAAGAAGGGCGGAGGAGCAGAAGAGAGTGGGTTGAATTAGTGGAAAATGGGGATAGAGAGGAGAGCTGTGAAGATAGAGGCGAAGAGCGTCTCCGAACAGGGACGAGAGAAGGTACTGTTCGGAAAATTAATCAAGAAGGAAAAACGAAAACACACAAAAAAAGGTACAAATATTCAGGACTAGAGGAAAAAGATTGGACAGAAGTACTTCTCTATCCATGTATCATTTCGAATTTCATCAGTGCGAATTCAAAATATCTACTTCATCGCATTTTAATCATAAGTATGTTTATTTCATCCCGCCTTTTTCTAAACCAGTGCACCTCGTCCACCAACCCTCAACAAAGCAGCCTTTTGCTCCTCTCCAATGCTAGACTTGGGAATTGGAAGAGTTCCCTTTACGCTTGGCAGTTGGAGGAATCCGATACCAGCCAGGTATGAAAGATATTTGCCCATGATTTCTTCATCCACAAACCCACCTGCTGACAAGTCCTCGCCAGTGAATTGAACATCAGACTTCAAGGCTGTAGCGGCGTTATTATCGGACATTTCGGGGGCAATTGTATCTCCTGGAAGATCAGTGGTTGCAAAGTGGTAGAGTGGCATACTGTGAAATGTTAGCATTCTTCGTGTAAGAATAGATCGTTGGCTTACAGAGCGTGTTGCTCCTTGCCTTCTGTAGCAGCATATTCTTCTAACTTCTTGCTCCAGATTGGATACTCAACCTCTGGTACATCATATCCATACGTTTGAAGAGTGGCAAGGTACTGGCTGTTTGTCAATCTGGGGTGACTCGTGACTTGAGCAACTGCCAGTGTGGATTTGGGGGGGCTGAGTGCTGTAGCAACGACCACTCGAGCGACGTGATCAACTGGAACCGTATTAACTGTATTATCAATCTTGGGTCGGCATCCCAATTGGATACATCCCTTTGCGAGACGGATCAAGAAGTCGTCTGTGTTGGTGACACCAGTTGTCTTGTCACCAGTGACATAACCCGGTCGAACGATTGTTCCCCTGAGACCTCGAGCACCAGCAGCCCGTATCAAATACTCAGAGACCCATTTGGATTGTCCATATCCTGTTCCAAGTCCAGTTGCACTTCCGGAGAGATCATCGTCTTCTGAGACACCACTTCCACCCTGAGCTACAGAATCTTTGGAGAGCTTGACATAATGAGGCGAATCGAGGACCGATGTGGAAGATACAAATGACAACTGCTTTGCTCTTCCTGTGGCGCAGAGTGCGAGGACATCGATTGTACCCTGAACGTTTGCTGATCTAAGATTCTTGTATGGGTAAACCCAGTGAACCTGGGCACCATTGTGGATAACGACATCGATTTCTTGACAGAGTGTGTTCCAAGTTCCTTCTGAAAGACCGAGTTTGGGATCACCTAAATTGCCTGTGACGCATGCAATTCGGCTTTCCCAAGATGGATCCCATACTCCATATGCTTGGCATGTCTGCTTGACTCGGTTAAGTGCTGAGGCAGTATCTAATGCTCGGACGTGAGCGACGACGTTAACGGGTGGTGATTTTCGTGTCAAAAGGTCACGAAGCAGATATGCTCCTAAGAAACCGGTAGCTCCTGTGAGGAAAATCTTCACAGGAGTAGTTGTAGAAATGGGAGTCTTAGCGGATGGAAAAGTCGTTGGCAGAGAGCTGAGCAGTGCCTTAGCATCTCCAGCATAATCTTCCACGGTTTCTTCTTGTACATCGCCCTCAGCAATTCCAGAACCGGATGTTCTTCGTTCAATCTGGGCCGCGAATGCCTTCAAGGTTGGGTTTTGAAAAACGACACTCATGTTGATATTCACACCTGTCCACTTACGGTTGACCTTGAAAAGCATCTGTTGGGCCAGAATACTGTGTCCTCCAATATCGAAGAATGAGTCATCAGGACTTATTGTTCTTTCATCCACAGTCGCAATAAGCGATCCCCAGATACTGGCTACCTCCTTCTCGGTTGCAGATAAGTCAACCAGGCTACCTGTTGGTCTAGCGGCAGCATATTGAGCGGCGTCTGGGAAAGGCAGTGCAGGTTTGTCTTTCTTGCCATTTGGATTCAAGGGAAACTTTTCCAGTGGGATGATGACTTCTGGAATGGCGTAAACAGGAAGCTTGGTCTTCAGGTATTGTTTGATGTTGTCTCCCAATCGCCAGAATCTTCGTAGTCTGCCCTGAATACCTTCACCGGGCCCTTCGTCCTCCAAGTCATTGACTTCCAACCACTTTGGCCATTTTTGCATATCTGGAACGATGTAACTGACCAAAGTCTGCTCTTCGTCCTTATTTCTTCGCACCAAAGTGACATTGTCAAGGACCATGTCGTGGTCGGAAAGATACTTGTCAATCTCGCCAAGTTCAATTCTGAAGCCACGGATCTTAACTTGATCATCCGCTCGGCCAACACACTCGACGTCTCCAGTTGGCATGTAGCGTCCCAAATCACCCGAACGATACATACGATCTCTAGGACCCTTGTAAAACTCTCTCCAAGGCTCCTCAGCCAGTGATTTGGCTTGCTTCTTGTCCTCTTCCACCCACTTGGCGTTGTCCACAAACCAGCTGTCAACAAATTTAGTCTTTGTGAGCTCATCACTTCCGAGGTAACCTTCAGCCAATCCAGCAGCTCGAACGTAGATTTCTCCAATCTCTCCAACGCCGCAGATACGATCTCGGTTCTCACGATCGACGATCAACAACTGAACATCCTTCATTCCCTTTCCGGCTGGGATAATATTTCCCATATTGTCCAGGTACTCTGGATCCGAGGACTTGCTTGGAATTTCGAAGTAACTAACGGCTCTTTGTGTCTCGGTTGTGCCGTACATGTTTACAATGAAAACGTTTGGAGCAAGCTTTTGGAGAGCTCGGCAATCCCTCTTGATCAAAATATCTCCAACGAAGAAGGAGTGGTGCAGAGCTGGGAATTCAGCACTTGCTCCACCAACAAGAATTTGACCCATAGCAGGTGTCAAATGGGTGACTGTAGCACTGTGTTCTCGCATCCACTCGGCCAATCTTTCGTGCTGAATATCGTCCTTAGACGGTACGAGAAGCTGGGCACCCAAAAATAGAGGGGTGAAAATATCGCGTTGAATTGGGTCGTGAGCAATTCCACTCAACATTGTGAATTTGTCATCTTTGGTAAGCTTGAAATTTTCAGACATCCAGTCAAAGTAGTAAGCAAGAGAATAGTGTCGACCGCGAACTCCCTTGGGTCTACCTTCGGATCCAGAGGTGAAAGACAATGTTGGAGTAGAATCTGGTCCAACAACAACACCAGGACTCTTAGTGGCCAATGATTGCTGTTTAGCGAAAACGTCTTTGCCGTCAATAAGGCCACCAACAAGACTTCCATCGTCTCTGAGTTCCAGACCAGGGATTTCTGCCCTCAATTGGAGATTCTCCTTAATGAAACTTCTGACCTTTTCAGTTAACTCTCCAGCCTCCCTGGTGGCCTTGTCGATAACAACCAGAGCTCGTGGTCTTGCAACATCCAGGTAGATATTTTGACGATCCGGTGGGTAGGAAGGGTCAATGACAGAGAATGTTGCTCCAGCCTTCAAAATACCCATTACAGTCACAACCAAATCCACACCTCGGTGGCTGTAGGACATGACCACTTCTCCGCGTTGGATACCCGATTGAACCAAATGGTGAGCCAGTATATTTGAAGCCTCATTGATTTGTTGGTAGGTAAACTCTCGTCGGGGGGACGATCCATATGAGGTTTCCACAACGCATAGTCTATCAGGATGTGCTTCTGCATTTGCGGTGAAGATGTCTTGAATTGCTCCACGGAAAGCAGACCAATGAAGGTCTGCAGTTGGATCTGGGAGGTCGAGTTCGGTAGCCATGTTGAAAAGAGATTGAGGATGGTTTAGAACGGGAGGAAGTTGTCCACGTTGGTAGTGAATTGAACGAGGAGGGGAGTGACTCCACTTGTGGAGGGGTATGAGTTGAGACTACCAAGTGTTTGGAGAAGTGACTTCAACTTGTTTTCTGAGAAGGAACGGATTGAAAAGATAAATTTGAAGAGAGAATTGTGCAGTTCAACTTTTGAGTAGTTCAAGAATATAGCAAGGAAAGTTTTGAGAATTGTGCTCACCTTAGAGTCATAGATTCTGTGATTTTCCCCGTAGCGAAATTTTATATTGGCAGCCGATGACGGATAAAGACGCTTGGCATCAGGTGAATCTGCCACATGCACCAGCCACATATTCGAGAAGGCTTGGCCAGCATGTTCAGAAGGGAGTGTGGCTGATATCTGGCCAGATAGGGATGAAGTGGACGGCGACGGGACAGACACGACGACATCGAAGTCCAGGATATTTTGGGATTTGTTTGGTGCAAGATATTTGCTTGAATGTTGAAGTCGTCTCGTTAACTCGGTCACTTTGTCCATCCTCTCCCTCTTTTAATTTTGAGCCTTTGCTGCTTTCTACTTCACCTCTTCTTTCTATTCATTTGTACACTTCCATACACATATTTTGTTTGATCGTTGAAGTCTACTGGACTTCCTACAGAATAATCGCAAACCACTTCACCGATACAAACAGCCTTGAGAAAGCTGTCCAATCTCTCTTCCTACATCTACTCATGTCCTCTTAACATATTCATCGCCTACGATGCCGGTCCAACGCCGCATCTTCGGACGCAATGTCCCAGCAATCCCTCCTCGGAAGATGGCAGCGCTGCTGGGTTCCATAGCAATTTTTGCTGTATTCACACTCGTTTTCACCCTTCCAAATTCGATACCCTCCGGACCGTCCCTGAGCAAGTTCGCAGACCACAAGATATCCATGCCGAAGCTTCCAAAAGTCCCGTCGTCGAGTATTCTCAACCCCTTCACCCCCTCCTCGCACGCTCCGCCAACACAGAAGAATAGTACAAGTGGGGAATCGTCGTGGTATAGCAATTGGAATTGGATGAGCCCGTTCTCATCTTCGGTCACTCTAGACGAGAATCGGTCCCTTCTACCTCCGCTCGCCGAACGGGCTCCAATTTACACCTATTACGATCATACATTGAAGAGGGAGAAGGAATTGAAAGCGGCAGAGAGCGAGCTGTTGGTGACTTGGAGGAAAGCATGGTGGGCACAGGGATTTAGACCGGTCATATTGGGGCCAGGGGAGGCTGTCACTAACCCGCTTTACAAGGAATTCCAAACACTGCAGCTAGAACCTGAGCTGAAGCTGGAATTCCAAAGGTGGCTGGCATGGGAGAAGATGGGGACTGGAATGCTGTGTCAATATACACTTGTTCCAATGGCAGCTCATGATGATCCATTGTTGGCATACCTACGTCGTGGAGAATATTCTCAGTTGACTAGATTCGACAAATATGGATCCGGATTGTTTGTGGGACCAAAATCCGACATCACTGCTGCAGTCAAGCAAGCCTTGAAGAATAAGGATTTGAAGGATGCAAAGGAAATGTTCGACGCAGTCAAGCCGGATTTTTTCCAAATTGACGTCAAGCATACCTCTCTGGCTTACTACGACCCTGTCACCATCAAGGAAAGATATTCCAACATTGCAAGCAGGATCGTGGACAAAGATTTGAAGTATACTGGAGCAGTCGGCCTGCAACTCCTCAACCAGCTCATAGTTGCCCATCTCCACGTCACCTGGCAAAACATCTTCACCAAAGGTATCTCCCTCATCAAACCATCAGCAGAACACATGACCACAATCGTCGAATCCGCCACCTACATCTCTCGCCTCCTCGCCGAATGCCCGGAATCACCTCTTCCAAATTCCTGCCCACCCAACCGACCCCTCTGCAGAACCTGCACCAAATCCAGCACCGTCAAAATAACCACCACCGATACATATCGCAATACCTCCACCCTCTACACCATCGGCACCGTTCCCCACCCTTACACCCTCGCAGTCCTTTCCTCCCTCAAAGATGACATCGACGTCCGCTGGATCCGCCGCGAATCCAAACGCGACGAATGGGTTTACAGACTCACCGAAGAAATCCTCGGCAAAGCCGTATCTGACATTCCGCGCGTTATGAAATTTAAAGATGCAGTAGCTAGTCCACATGGAAGCGCTCACTCCCTCTGGCTTACATCCGAAGACGAGATTCCTTCTGATATAGATTGGCATTTTGGCTTCAGCCTTCCGCAGACCGTCACTACCAAATACCCCACAGAAGAAGGCGAAGATGAATTGGAACTTGAAAAAGAGTTGTTGGAAAAATCAAAGGTGCTCGTAGATTCGAAAAAGGGGCCACAACATAGACTGCTACATTCTCTAGAGGCATGGAATCTTGCTGATACTGAGGCATGGAGATTTGCGAGGGCGTATATAGCGAGGAGGACGATGGAGAGGTTAAGATGGGAGGAGGAAGAGGAGAAATTCACTGGTGGAGCGGGGTCAGAGAGGAAGAAGAAGGGTTCGGGGAGGTGGTTTGATGAATAATTCTCTAGTCTGATGGTATCTTGTCGTTGAAGGTTTTGTGTATGAGTTCTGTTTGATTAGAAAGGTTTATTGGTTTCAGTCGGGTTGGGGCTTGCGTTTTGTATTAAATGGCCAACAGAAAGGGATACGGTAGTGGGGGCGTTTTTGGGGATGCATTTCAATCGGTTGGTGGTTGTATAATTCTTTATATGTACAATATAAGATAATCTCGTTCAAGCCCAGTTGTAGGACCGTGATGTATACATGGTCCTTCTTAAATTCCTCTGAAAGTTTGTGGCAAATGTCCCTTTGCTCTCTACCGCCAATTTAGACTGAGGAGCGAATGGCAACCAACTCATACCCTCGTTCCCTGGATACCTTCACATTCCAATTGTTGGGCTTTCGATAATAATCATATGCTTTCTGTTTCGAATCAGGAATAAATTGCAATTTACTGTACTACTGTAAAGACCGAATATCCTCACTACTACACTTCTTCACCATCCTATCCTCCTATCCAAATCATACCCAGATCTCTTCAAACCTTCCGCGTTCCAAATCGAGTTCCCTTTCAAGATCTTCACATCTTACATTAATGTTTTTTTCAGAGCACTTGCGCTACTCTATCCCTATCGTAAAATGAAGAATCTGAAGAAAAGGCTCGAGTTGGAAACTAAGCGGAGCCGCGAGTGGTATCACCACCCATCTCACCACTCAATTCGCGGGAGGTAATGCCGTTGTTGGGTTTGTTTTTGAAACCGTTAGTATTGATGGTATTCTCTACTCCATTTTGAGTGGATGAGGAAGTGTTGAGATGGCCGTTTCCATTGGGGTTGGCATTGCCATTGAGTTGGGCAGTACCATTGATTTTGGTGGTTTTGGTGGTATCATTGCTTTGAGCATCACGCTCATCAAGGAGTTCTCTGATATGAGAAGCTAGCCACATTCCATCTTTTTCCACTATTACAACACAATACAATGTAAGAATTAGCGCTCCATCCATTTCAAAGCAAGCAGTCTCGACGCAAGCAACGAAAGAAAAGGAGGAAAGGAAAGATAAGACATACACTCCTCCCTCCCCATCTTTCCCGCACCCTCAATCCTACCCCGACAAGCAGCCTTACCACATCGGCAATCAAACCCTTGCGCCATGTCCCATTCGGTGGAGGGGTAGAAAAAGGTGATGTCTTCGCCCTTTTGAAGACCGTTTGGTCCGGCGGTTATTTGCATGAGGTCTGTGTTGAAGATCTGTTTTATTTCAAAAAAGAAATGTGAGTCAATTGGAGATTTCTTCAGCAATTTGATTTACAACTCCAAATTTCCTTCTCGAGATAAGAATCTTAGATCTTCGTTCTCACTCATCCTCAGACCTCTCCCATACACAACTCCAAAATGACAATCAGAAATCTCCACACCCCAAAACAAAACCAAAAGAATCTTTTAAACTCACAACACTAGGATCGCAACTATGTTCCACATAAACCAAATCACTATTCAATTCCACATGCTTATCCTTCCCCACCTGAACGGAAGAATACGTGGCCCCTGCCTTCGCAACGGTACAAGGTGGCATCGTCAGAGCCGCGTAGAGCTCAAATGGTTGGAGCGTGACCATGCTGATCGATTTCGTTGTGAATTCATTGGAGTTGGAGCTCTGGATTACTTTTTGGACGGCTGGGTGGGAAGGTTGGGTCCAGAAGGGTGTTAAAGGGGTTGACATTTTGGTCGGATGAGTTGGGTTGTGGTTTTGGTGGTGGTTTTGAAGGGTTTGGTAGTAATGGGGAGGGGAATTTGGTAGTAGTTTGATAATTGATAGCCTTGCTTGATTGAACAGTGTCGAGTAAGAGAAGATAAATGAAAGAAATGAAATGCTTGCTTACTAGGAATTAAATACCTATGAACACCAGCGCAGTCACATGCTTGCTGAAAACACCACCACGTACTAGTATCGGATCGATGGAACGGAATTGGTGCTGAGTGTTATTCGTTGTCATGGAGAGTCATGGGATGGACGCCCTGGTGGAGAACGCAGGAACCCGCTTATTTTGTGGGGGGAAGGGGGGGTTGGTGTTGTCTTTGTTTACCTCGGCATTTTTGGAGGGAGGATATGTGTTCTCGAAGAGCCGAGAAGTTGCAGTTGTTGTGGATTTGTGTGCTTTTGGTTTTGTGCGGACTGGGAGATGTCTGTGGAGCTGGAGGGTTATTGTCAAGAATGTTAAAAGTAAGATATGCATCGGCAGGTTCGGCGTCATCTTCCAAGTACTCTTCCGAGGCAGAAGAAACAACTGAAGCAGTTCTTGAAAACTTCATTCTCAGATTTAGATTCTAATAATACTAGCGTGAGTTGAAGTCCGTTTTTGAATAGACCGGCGGAGATTTCTATAATTCTTGACAGTCTCAAAGTGTAATGCTTGGCAACAGAACTACTCAGTCAATCCACTGAAACGACCTTGCACTGTAAAAAGGTGCAAAGAAACGTGTTGTTCGACCAAAACCTCTGGATCAAAAGATTCCAGATATGAAAACCACGTACTGTTCAAAACCGGCCCTACATGAAAAAAGAGGTGGAGGATGAAATTCAAGTTTGTATTGAAAGAGAGAAAACTCGAAAATTCACAAACAAACCTCGCTCCGTCCAACTCCCGCACCCAAATTCAATGCTGTCGAATTATTTTAAAATACAAAAAAACGCTCAATGCAATAGCAAGCTGAAGGATGGCTCAAACTATGCTACGCGGGTATTATTCTGCACAACTCCTAACCTTGAAAGTTTACCTGGAACAAATCAAGTTAGTCCTGAAGGACCTAAGAAAATTTTAGGCCTTACCATCGCTATTAACGCCAAGATAATCGCAAGGCATACATCTGATAACCAGATGCAAATCCTGATCGCCTATCGAAAAGTCAGCAAGAATCTAAGAATAGTGGCATCCATGTCCAACTCAAAACTTACCATACATCTCCTCTTCCTTCTCAACGACCGTCACAACAGCCTTCTTCCTCAAAGGCATGTACTCAGGTCCGAACTTCTCATAGTGACTCCTCATAATATCCACGTGCTTCTCAATATCCTCTGGTATCGTCCAATTTGCCTGCTCGCCATCGACAATCGCATTTTGAGCCACTGTTGACAATCCACGACCAGGGAAACAAGCGAAATCCCTCTCCTTATTCTTATCCAACACCACAACCAGATGCTCCAAACTGAGAAAGTCAATTAGTGGCCAAATGATGTCGATATTCTTGTGTTGTCCTTCAGTCCACATAGTCGAAGGTACCGCTAGGTTCTTGATTTCAACAATTTCGGCAGGGAATTGTTTCTCGAAAATGGGTAGTGCCTTGACAAAAGCGACCTGGTCCTCCGTGTGAGGTTTTGTTGTTGTCTGCTGCAGGTCCACGATATCTAGGCTCGGACACCACATAATATTCCTGAATTTCATGTCTTTGTTGAACATCTTCCATGGTCGATATTTCGCAAGGGCTATCTGGCGCGATTCTTGATTGACACCGAGGGCGGCAGGTGTGGTGATCTTCGGACACTAGAAACACAAGATTAGAAAGAAAACCCCTAGAAGAGTGCATATGAGAATGCTCACTGTTAGGAAGGAGCTGTATTCGGGATGTGAGCTTCCATAATAAGAAGAGCCACTTCCAGAAACAGAGATGCGCTTAAAAGGAGGATTGAAAGTGTCCGACAAAAGCACCGTCTCGCAGACGAAGGGCAGCTGGCGCGAGACAAAGGTAGCCTCCCATATCAGAGCGCGTAGATCATATGGAAGATTCGCAAATCCAGAGAGATCCACGAACGTCGAATGGCCTTTTGTGTCTTTTGCATCTAGGTAGTAGACGACAGGAGGAGAGGGCGCAGGTTCGCTTTCGGATGAAGTTGTGCTCTGGTCGGCAGACGAGGCCGAGGCCGATGAGGGTACCGAGACGGGAGATTTGGGTTCCACGGAGAATGCCATGGTATTGATATGCGAAGTGAGGATATAAATCCAAGGGGTCAAAGGTTGTTCAAGAGAGAATGGTTAGATTGTTGGGGACAAATGAGGGGACGAGGGGGTTTAAGAGGAAGGGAGGCAGCAACGCGGCTGAGATTATGGGGCTCAGGCTCAAGAGTCAACAGGGCTCAGGCATGGTGGAGATAGGATGGTTTTGTCAGGTGCCACCGCCTGCTGTGTCCGTGGTGATTTTAAGAGGACAAAGGACAACAGATTGCTTAAATTCACGACATTCAACTCACTGTTATCTTCTTTACAAGAATTCAGAACAATATTATTTTACCATTTCACAATTGATATTTAACGATATGACTGCCTCTACGGAGAATATAGATATTCACATCGTGTCCCAACCCTAGCTCCAGTCTCTCCGAAGTCCTGCAACAATGTTGACACGATGCATACATTCAATCTTTGCTTGCAATTCCAAGACCTTGAACCGGTGAACCATTGAGTCTGCCTGTGTGCCTTGGTGATGACGGCTAGTCGCCTGCAGCTGTTCGGTGAGGCACACCAAGGTCAGAAATACGGCGAACACAAGCCACAATAGAGGCGGAGTAGTGAAGCTTCCACTGACGCAATATATCAAGCCATTGTTTCTACTGTAGGAACTTTTTACTTAATCAGGTACTTTTCTCATTTTTTTCATCTTGTTTTCCGCTCTGATATTTAACTCCAAAATAAATTGCTTCGAGGTTCTGGTGTATTCATCTAGAATTCTTGGCGATCGACGCCACACCCAAACTATGGCATAGAAGGTAGAATTGAAGCGACAATGATACATTAAATGCCGCCTCAACCTACGAAGTGCCTGTAGGTTGTTCATTTCGGAGGGTATGAAGGTCTTCGTCTCTATCTCTAGGCCGACTGGAATTCTCTCCTCGGAATAGAGATAAGCATTGGTAGACTCCAAGCTCGGGTAGTTCCAATCGCCTGGTCCTGCTTTGCATAGTAAAGGGCAAGCAAGAAAGTGATATCCAGTCGTACACCAAAGCCTGGAGTATCTAGACAGAAAAGACTGGTTCTACATTCTTAACAATGCTGAGGCATAAGATTCAAGTCGTCTTTGGTTCTGCTTTACGGACGGAATGTTCATGATCTGTCAGGCTCATAGACAATAGAATAATCAACCGTCTTGGCAATTGAACTCAATCAAGTTTCTAGCAGCGTTCAATCACTGACAAACGACCAACCGATTAGATACTGACTTGACTAACCTTTCTATTTTACCTCCTTAAAAAGCAGCATCTCGAAACAAGTAAACTCCGTGTCGTCAGGTCTCTGAAGTCCGTCGCATTTAACAGCTCTGACGATTTGTCCATTCCAACAAAATTTCATCATGGAGATACTTTCACTTCCAACTTTGTCCATAACTCGTTTCCGTCTGGAACACACATAATCTGTAACCGAGCCGGAAAAGGGGGTTTCGCTAAACAAAACCAAACAACAACATACGCAACCTCCTCGCTTCGGCTCGGAACGGAGCAGGTCGCGATACAAACACTGCCACCAAAGCATATGCGAACTTCAAACACCCACCCAACAACACAACATGTAACCCAAAAAAATCTTTGTGAAATTCCTCTGCATAAATTTCTCAATTCACCAACCCTGTACCCATGCCCAGCCTATCCTTCCCCCCAAAACTCAAACAAAATATCCTCACCCCACCTCGGCCAAAATGATCCGATATTCACGTGACCGACCACGTTAATCTACCCCGGAATTTCCGACAAGGCTTCGACTTCGACAATTCAAAAAAGTCCCTTTATTACTCGCATCCTCCCCTCACACGTTTGGGTGGTTCCAATCCACAGTTTTCTCACATCAAATCACACCACAATAAGCAATTATGCGAAGAAATATCTTGATCATAGGCTCAACAGGCACCCAAGCATACGGACTCATCCGCTCTCTCATCCTACCGACCCCAGTAGCAGTACCAACAACGACGGACAGCAACCCCACTGAACAGTGTGAACACTATCTTTACTGTTTAACGCGGAAAGCATCGTCAACGACGCCACGCTCGCTGGGCGTAAGTGGGAAGGAATGTTATCGGATAAAAGTCGTGCAGGGAGATTTGGATCATCGGGAGAGTGTGGTGAATGTTTTTAAGAGTGTAGAGTCGGAGGGTGGGTTTTGGGCGGTCTTTGTGGTCTTGCAGTTTCCGGGGTTGGGGGTGGATGCTAGTGGGGAGGAGAGGCAGGGGAAGGTACGTGATTCTGATTTCTCAGTCTCTCTTTTTATTTTCTTAGAAGAGGGATCTTTTTCTTTTTCTTCAGGAAAGGATTTGCACTGATGTGAAAATGACAGTTAATCGCAGACCTGTCCCTCCAATTCGGGGTGAAGTCATTCATATACTCCTCCGCCATGCGATTAAGCACAAAATATGAACGCGATCTGAAATACTCGGCCAAGGCGAAAGTGAAAATCGAAGAACATGTAATGGCTCTTGGTGAAAGAGGCTTACCATGGACGTAAGTCCTGTACTGCGATTCGAGAACTGGAAGTCTACATTCTGACACGTGATTTGTATAATAGGATATTAAGACCAGGCTTCTTTATGGAGAATTTAGAAGGCATGAAAGGTGCCATTGCGGTCTCAATTTTGAAGAAGGGCTTGAAATGCGATAGTACTATTAGTTTTGTGGTGAGTTCTTTGTCGCGTTCCCCCATACAGTTCTAGAGTGTTGACGTTTCTGACTTCAGGCTGCCGAGGATGTCGGCAAATTGGCGGCTGCTGTTTTCAAGGTAGGTCTCATCACGAGATTAGGAAGCAAGGCCTATGTACTAACACCAATTTTCAGAATCACGAACCATATATACATAAAGCACTTCTCGTTGTGTCAGAATTCGTAACTCTTAAAGACATCGAAGATGCGCATCTCAGCGTCACAGGCAAACACTTGCCATCAGCACCAACAGTAATTGGATGGGGTCTCAATAAAGGCAGTACGAAGACCAGAGAGCTAATGTAAAAAAATACCTTATCCTCAATTACTCTTTTGTTACTTTCATCATAGAAAACGTACTGGATACTAACGGGGACTGTAATAGGGTGCAAGGTCTAGAACACAACCATCAATGTCGAACAGAAGGCGATTATCAGAATCTACAAGAAGAGATCGAGCTCACAAAAGGAGCATGTGAGTTAGAAAGTTACAAGGATTGGAAATCGAGGCATTATTTAGAAGAGAGAGGGTCGAGTTCGCCGCTCGCTTCTCCGCTGAGTGGACGTTTTCGGATAGGTAGAGATTCATGACCTAATTTTTGATGAAAAAATCGCACTTAATTCTCTATGCTGTATCTTTCTCTCAGATGACCCACAAATACAGAACTGTAGAGTTTCAATTCGTAATGAGCACCCCACTCGTCCAAACGTAGCAGTCACA
>JBAMDN010000587.1:0-15646 GCA_037074945.1 Tetracladium marchalianum | reverse complement strand
AAAATATGATGATGAAACACTTCTTTCCATGGGTAGGTTGTGTAGTTCTTTGGAAGTGTACGTACTGGGTGCCAGCCAACTTTGCATATTTGTTTCAAACACTCCACGGCAGGATCTGGGACAACGACGTCCTTTTCGCATGGGCAAGTTCGCGTAAGAGGATACCACTGAAGCCGCATCAGTTAGTACTTGATGTTCGGAATCTCATTCGAATGGACATACAACAGGGTGAGTGCCTTTCGGGCAGATTTTCTTGAGCAAGCAGCTCTTCTCTGTGAGAAGCGAATCTTTGATACAGACGCACTTGGTACCAGTGGAGTCAAGCTCAAGATGATAGCCTGCAATACACTCGATGTTGCAGATCGTCACGCCTACTGGCGCTGGCTTTTCGGGCGTCTCATCTATGTATTTGTTAACCACCTTCCTATTCTAGCGAACGGTCCCGATGACTTGGTTACAAAATACCTTGAGGAGCAGGGGCCGCGACGACAGTGCCGATGAGCCCCACGGCAATGAAAGATAATAAAGTTGTGAACTTCATGGCAGCAAGATTGGAAAAGCTCGTTGAGTTGAACAGTGATTCATCACTATTGATACAGCAGAATCCTGGGCTATTTATGCTCTTCCCCAGCTTTTGTCACGCGAGTGCTTTCCAAATCCGTAACAGAGACCTTGGGCAAAGTCGAGCAGTATTCTCTGAAAGCCACTGACCTTGGCGACGGAAAGGAATTCAGCCATATTTCTCGTGCATGCAGCTGTGGAAAAATGGAGTCCGAATGTGTTGTTGTTTTACCCCGGATTTTCGATGGAAGCCAAGCTACAGAGGCTAAAGCAAGGCTTGGTCTTCGGCTGTGATTGAAATTCGAGCGAATCTGAAGTCCAGTCGAGATCCTTCTCATCTACACACAATGCACAACATTCGACAAGTCGTTATTAGCCGGTAGCTCAAAAGTGGCTGGAATTAGAGGAATCTCATGCAAAAATCGAAGGTTGTACACAAAGTGGATACTGTCTTTCGGAGGGCCCGGCGCAAGATCAAATAACGTTGTGAGGAAGTTCGGGCCTTCTAAGCTATGTCTTGAAGACTCCAGAAGTCACCGGTCGTCCATTTCTCTCTCGTTGCAATTGAAAACTTTTGTGTAACCTAGCATTCTCTATATTTTGTGATTAGCGTTAAACAAGTGTTACATTCAATATATTTCTCCAGCTTGAAAGAGACAGCACATACCTGTTCTTCTGCTCAAGTTGCCCGTACGTGTAGTGCGAGAATCAACCTGTTTCCTGAATGGGGCATACATGATGCATTGTCCTAAGTTAATATACCAATGCAGCCTGTAGGGTTGTAGTGCTCGTGCAATTGGCCCTTAGATCAACCGGCCAGCCACAAAACGAGTAGCCTCCTTCAACATGATAATTAAAAGCAGAACCGCATTGTGTCCAATTTCGATGGGAGTAGCCGCGGTGGCAACCAGGTTCGCTTGTTTTGATCTGAAAGGGTATGTTCATTTGATCAAGCTAGCCGACTGAACGGCGGAGAATGTCAACGACTGGTCTGCAAGCCCAGTTCACCGGAATCCTATGCACTGCAACTTGGCCACAAAGCTCCTATGTCGCTTGGATGAGATATATATTCATAGCCTTTGTATGTCTTGGCAACGACAAATACAGTCGATGGCTTTTCCAGGTCGGCGACCTTCATATGTTTACGGAGAGTTAGATTTCAATGCCGGGAAGTCGCACTTTCGTTTGCATTATCCATCCATTGCTTTAAAGTTTGCAGTCGGATATTGTTGAACATGCAAATTTTCAAGAAACCAGAGACTTCGGTGAGAGCCTCGGGAAGAGAAGGAGAGATGAAAAGCCACAGCTGTAGTATACAGATGCTCAGCAATATCTGCGAGAGAATGCGATTTGTCGCAGTCATTGCTGGAATATCTCATATCTATTCCCTTTGCCAGCACAGCTGGAAAAATATGTAAGATCCGGTGACCATGAAGCCTATCGTGAGATGAGATAAAATCCGTGGCTGTATGATGGTGAGAGGTGCAGGAAATCGAGGGCATCTCACTTGCATCAGACACGAAAAGGATGGATTGCATCAACAGCTGTTGTCTCGGCAAACAATCGCAGCCCAACGAACTAAGCCAACAACACAAGATAGGAGGACTTTGTGAGCGCGCAGCTGTATCAAGATTGCAATCCAGATCTGCATGACGAGAACTACCTCAGCGATACTAGGATTAAGTATCAGTATTTGTCCGTTGAGGAGAAGAATGCACCACACCGAGCTTTTGCCTCGAATTCTTGTACAGAGTATGGAACAATTTAGCTTCGCTTGAAGCACAAACGAAGAAGAATAGTAAGTACAAGCCAAATTGTAAACTTCTTGGTAGTTGAAGTACAGGATCTTCCTACTTTCCAAGGTGCTGAGTGGATATCGAGATATGAGAAAGCCTGAAGATCACATCGTGATAGGAAGAAGGAACACATTCAAAACAACGGGTAGGAAGGGAGCTCTTTTATTGTCGTTGTTGCGCCATATCCCGCGCTGATTGCAAATTGCAAAAGATTACGAATGTCATTCACCCGGTCCCGTTCCTGGACTCATTATGAGGGGAGATGGAAAGCCTTTCTAGTGTCAAGTGGCTTGTGAAATACTGATCCTAACATCAGAACTGTCCGTTCTTTCTTTAGGGATAGACTGACCTCATTGACAAGTGATCATTTCATAGTTATCTTGGCTCTGCAATGTTTCCCTTCGTTGTAAGGACTATTCGGCGGCTTCAGCAACGGCAAAACGATCAGTTCAGAAAGTCATCGAGGTTTCGCAACCTCATGCCTTCTTTTCAAGTGCCTCCTTCTCCCTCACAGCAGCCAACCTGGTCTGATTTCTCTTCCCAACAATGCGGAGCGCGCTCTTCTGTTCCATCTCCGTCATCTGGTTCCAATTTATGATTCTACCCAGAGATCCATCCACATTCACAACCATCGGTCCAAGATGATCTAACTTGATCGTTGTATTCCCATTACTCATATCCAATTGTGTAGTTTGATTGTGTGGTACCTCGGGGAGGGCAAGGGTTTCTTTTTTGGTAGTAGCATCGCTGGAAAGCGTGTCTTCGGGTATCGTGTTGGAGAAGGCGGTATTACTCATTGCGAAGCTTCGAGTTGTTCTTGGGGATAGCTTGGATGGGTAAGTTTGTAGTCGGCGACTTAAGAATTGCTTGACAAACTGGGAATGCATGTGGAAATTGGTGGTGATTATTTGGGAGAATGATGAAGTCGAAGACAGAAGTAAACGTGTTGCCAGGAACTGTCTTCCTGACTGAAGGCGGTGTGCACTGGCAAGTCGAGCCCCATAGACTCTCACGACATACAATTCCTGCAACAACCTCCATATTCTTTCTTCTCTTTTGGGTGAAAACTATCCATGCACTGACGGTCTTCATTACTTGCGACGGACACCCCAATTTCTTAAAGTAAGGAATAATCCTATCCAGGTAACTGACAGTCATATCTAAGCATGTAGGTTTGTGTTTATTTGACGACGAAGCCTGTCAAATCAGTATGAAGTTTCTTCCGATATTGATGCTGCTCGAGAAGTTTGTAATATACATATGAGGGCCTTGAAAGAAAATTTGGAAAGAGAATTGGCAAATATCTTAGTGATCACGCGCACGATCAAGTCAGAGATCTGGAGACTTATTGATAATTTCTGTCGTTTGTTTCTTCCTGCGTCCAGAGAGCTCATCACAGAAGCTTGTCTCAGGATTCTCTCTGTTTGTTTGTGCTAATTCATAACCTTGAAATCGAATTATGAAGCCTAGGTATGCACACTCCTTTCTATCAACCGGGAATCTTTGAAGACTTATGCTAAACAGGAGCCTTGCAGCAACCATGGCACCAGGTTAGGTTTCTTGATTGACAACACCCTCCATAGTGTTGTTCTCCCGCTCTTCCGTCACTTCGATCTCTTCATTAGGTTTCGCTGGAGAACGCATGACAGTGGCCGGTTCTGCCAGTTTTTCCACCACGTCTTGATTGTCAATTTCCAGTGCAGAAATATCCGAAGCTAGTATATCATCTGCAGATTCCACAATTTCCGCACCGCAAAGTTCAGCGATTGCACTTTGGCCATCGCGTTTATTTGAAGATGACACAGTACTAGATTGAGGAGAAGCTTCAGTAGCTTTGAATCTTAACGACTCTTCATCGACAAATTCCTCCACGGCTTCTCTGTTGGCAGTTCCATTTAAAGAAGTGTTCGAAGTTGACATATCATCCCCCGAATTTAAAGTATCTACACTTTCGAATCTAGTCATGTTGGTGTCTGTAGGGTCTCTGGTTGTAGAGAACACAAGTGATTGCTCCGAAGTCACTGTTGTTAGAGAGTGAAGAGCAGATGTGTCCGAGGCTACAGTTCCACCTCCCGTGGCCTTCAAAACCTTTCTCATCGTTGTTTCGCGTTCAAAACCTCTATTCTGCTTACAAAGTCTGCGTATTTCATGTAGAACAGTCTCGTCCCAAACTGATGGTGCGTGACAAAGGCAAATTTGGGGCCGAAGCCAAGGAGGCATTTCACCTCATGGAATTCGATGCGCACTGGATGCCAAAGATCTCTGACTCCTGGCATGGATACAACTGAGGCATGGTAGAATTCATTCACTCCTGTTTCGGCATTTCTCATGATATAGCCATGATCCCAACCGTCAGGTGGAAAGGGTGGTAGCAAAGACAGGACAGGCGATGGGATGGCTCCTACATTCAGATATCCTTCCCGTCCGACGATGGTTCCAGGTGAAGGTATAATATACTCACATGTCTCCCATCCAACAAAACACGGTGTATGCCATCGCCAGGATGCGACATATTGAATTTGCTGGCAATGACTTTCAGGGTAGGTTTTTTGGGAAGCGAGAGGACAGGCATGAAGACGAGGAGACCAAGCTATCAGTTGTGGGTTTTGTATTCGGAATGGTGCTGACTTTGACTTCAATATCGATGTTTTGGAAGTTCTGCTCGAATCTTGGATACAGTCAATACTGTTGAAGAAGGAAGAGAGAGATTTCTGATGGGAAAGAAACTCAAGACAGTTGCGACTGCCGTCTGTATTCTGGCCCTTCCCTTTTAGCGAAAGGTCTGTTGTTATTCTTCCGACTTCGGTATAGCTTGTCTTTGAGCGGGCAAGCACGAGACAGTATGGAGCGGTCAACACCCAAAAAGTTCCCTTGTAGTAGTTGGTCTTTCCATAACAATTCCGTCCAAATAGTCAGAGCATTTTAGGATGCATGATAATTTCGACTTCGCCAGGACATTTATATGTACAGTACCTAAAACAGCAGCATCCGGAGAACGAACCTAAGAAGTACGGATTTGCAAGTCAACTACCCAGCCAAGACGCGAGTAATTACAGGCAGTGGCTTCAAATATTAGATTATGAGATTCTCCTGTTCAAGATCAATACAGAATGCACTTGCCTTTGAATGATGGGTTGTGCCTGCACCACAACTTACCTGATGGACGTTTCCGCCGTTGCAGAACAAACCGAAAGAGAATTCACAATAAGCCATGCAAAGGTGGTATTGGCTTTTATTTAGACTGGCACTACCAGCTCATCCTCATGAGAAGACGAAAGAGCGCTTCTTATTTTTCGAGGCGCCATAAGCTATTCCTACCTAGCCAACACTCGCTTGCTATCTGAACTCTTAATGCCTGTTGATCACGATGAAGAGATCAAGGTTAAGAAATTAAGGTCATGGCTGAAATCACTCCTCTTGAACATTGACCCTATGGGATTCCCCGCATCTACAATTTGAAAATCTTGTAACCGGAGGAAGTATCGGGTTGACTCCGGATGAGCACACAGCCATCCTTGGCCGATTCCCAGAAAACCTTATCCGAGTCATTGGAACCATAGAGTTGGAAGATAGCAATAAGTAGGGAATTGATGTGATATGCAAAACTTTGTTTGGTAGAGCCATGCAGGAGTAGCGAGAAACAATGTACTGTCAAACGCAAGGCGAGGAGAGGGAAAAGCAAGGAGTGCGGGTTGGGAAACAATTGTCCACAAATCAGCATCTGGTTTTAAGAAGGCGGAATGCGCGAATTTGTTCTTTGCTGAAGGAAAAGAAAGTGTCGATATCCATATTCTTCATCGGAGTTGAGTCACTAGGCAGAAAAAGAAAGAATAATAGATTTGCTGGCACTTTGTGACGAGCTTGTTGTTCAACGATATCTTGTGGCATTGGGAAACCATGGTCCCATCTCGCCGTGAGTGATTAGAAGTTGAAGATAATGCAATATGAACACGAAGGGGCCATAATATTCGGTAGTTCAGGAAAAGCGTGATATGGAGTGTCCATCGGAATTGATCAGCATGCGTAAAGAGGTAAGACACTAAAGGGCCAAGAATTTTGCTATGGTTCATGCAATGCCTGGAATATCGTAAGCTTCGCATGCAAGCTGAACATATCCAGAGATAGGATAATGATCCCAGATCGAAGATACAATTCAACAAAACGACAACTCAGATTGATTGTAGTGTGACACCAATTGGGATTTGATCTGATTCCACGTGTCAGCTGAGAAGTCAAGACGTGACTTCGATGGCCTGGGGTTAATATTGATATTCCAGCTGGTGGTTGTTACACAAGAAAATCCTTTGGGTGGTGCGGAGGCCAAAACTCCAGCAATCCAGCACAATTCACTCCGAGATATTATCGTGGTACTGTGCCAGATTCATGAAAGAATGCAAGAGTATTGGATGAGGACTACCTTATCCAGAGAACAGTGCAACATTTCCAAGTGGTGTTGTGATTCTATTCAATCGACTGTTAAAAGCACCAGCCGAAAACAATGTTCCGAGCCAAGAATGGCGGTCTAGGCTCAATTTGAATGAATATGACTACGACCTGAAATGATGAACAAGACAACACAACTAGACATGTACTTAGCGCCAAACCTGGAAGCGAGAGATAGACATTTGTATTGACAATGGCATTGCTGACAACGAGAGTATTGACACCTGTTAGCTATACCATACACGTCGTCGTTTCATCCAGTGGAAGGGTTTCCCATCTTCACAATGTTTGATGTTCCGTTCGCACACGCGAATAGCACGAGAGGAAACCCTCAAACCGGCATGCACTTTGATGATGATCCAAGACTGCCAAGTTCTCACTGCCAACAGGATGTTCCGGAACAGTGGAGTCCAGCGGAGAGTTGAAATTGCTTCTAACAGCACTGCCCGCCTTGGAATTCCATCCAGACATTTCTTGATTGGCGATTCCACACCAAGCGATTGGAGGGGAGTGACGCCGTCTATGTGTTGTCGCTGGAAATCGCTATTGTTGTCTTTGCAGGTAATGAATTTGTCGATTTTGCCTCTTCGCTTCGTCTTCCTTTTCTCACCATTCGGCACAGCTTCTGCCTGTTGTTTTTCGTTTACTTTCGAGTCTTCAAGCACCTTCTTGGATAGGCTGATAAGAGCGCGCCAAGCAAGCTTGTTTGCAGCTAGTCCTATTGCCGTCGGTCTCAGTCTAGATCTCGGACGGCCAACTCACAATTCAACTTCGACATTTACTGCCCTCTTCATTTTCGACGACCTTTCCTCTTCTCCTCCTCTCCTCCTCTCCTCCTCAGCTCTACGCGTCCTACAATCACCCTCTTCCCCACGATTGCCTAGCCAATTGGCCTGTATCTTCAACGACTTGTCCTCCCTCTTCCCCCCTCCCCGACCTTCTTTTCCAATTTCGATACGATCACGTCTCACCCTACACCAGCTCACCAGACTTCTCTCGACCTTGCGCAAGCTCGCACACCACCCTACACTGCTCCTGTCGACGATGAACATCGAATTTATACCTCGCGCTGTCAAGGGTTTTAGTGATCTTTAAGATCCGCCTGCGACAGCTTTTCACAGTCTGCCACTGTAGCAGAACACAAGCCACCATAAAGGCCACCCGCCTCATACACTCTCAACCAGACTTCAGATTGTAAATATTCCGCAAAACACCCCGGATTCAATAGGAGAATACCGCGTCACCAGTCCTTTTCCTCAATTCTCTTCCAGGCGATCTCGTAAGACAACCACCTCTTGCCCTTGGCTATCCATACAATACAAACCTTTTCAAAACGCAAACATGGTTACCTTTAAGTCAGCATGCGCGGCAGTCTACCGATTTCTCCATGCTATAAAGCCTCCTTTCATGTCAAGAAATCCATACTTCAATTTCTTGACCTACCATTGTGAGTTTCTTAATGTCGCAAATTTGACATCTGTGATGTACTAACACCTATATCTCTAGACTTCTATATCATTGGTATGACTTTTCTCGCGTCCGGGCTTCTGATGGGTGGGCATCGTAAGCTCACCTATATTGATGCACTATTTCTTGCCTCTAGTGCTGCGACACAAACCGGTATGAACGTCGCGGATGTCAATTCGCTGAGTACTTGGCAACAGACAGTCCTATACTGCATACCTCTAGTCACAAACCCAATTTTCATCAATACCTGCCTGGTCGCTCTTCGCATTTACTGGTTTCAGAAACGATTCGAAGATGTGGTCAAGGAAGCCTATAGAGTTAGACATGGTTTGGGGAGAACCTTTTCAAGAAGTCGGACAAGAGGACGAGATGTGGCAGATGAGGAACGTGGTATTGATGGACGTAATATCATTGTGATGCATGGGGATACCAGACCAAACTCCCCTGGCGCCGGCGTGGGTGAAGATGTCGAGAGACTCCCCGTAATTCGCAAAGACGACGAGATCGTTGTGGAAAGCCCTTCCTCTAGTAGTTCAACTACGTCTGCCGGAAGCGCTCCTGTATCAATCTCTACTTCAGACTCTGCATCCGAACACGAAAACCCACTCAAACCACAGATTACCTTTGCCGACCAGGTCAGACCAGGTGATGGTTTATTGCGCCCCGGAATGCTGCCATCCTCAAGAGCAAACACCGAACAACACATTGCTATTGTAGAGCGACAAAGAAATCGGGATATCGACGCAGTCCTGCGAATTCCAAGCCCCCGAGATGCTGAGAATGGTGTCGCTCCCCAAGCAGTACCGGAATCTGATGTCTCTCGAGTCAACTCCAGACGAGCATCCATCTATTCCAGGATCAGCAACAGCGACCTCCCGCCGGCTCCGCGTCGCGCTATCACAATTGCAGAGCCTCCCCGCCCTTCCGAAAATTTGCGACCGCGAGGGAACACGATCACGATTGGTGGACCTTTAAAGCTCAGAAGGCCTAATTGGACACGTAGATCATCGAAAGATAGCAATGGCGACGATATGAACGATGTCAACGATGTTGAGCTTCGCCCAATACGCTCGAGAATACCGACTCTGAGAAGCATGACAAATTACTTCAAGTCAACTGGTTCTCCGGAAATGCCATACCTGAGTTGGAACCCTACCATCGGACGTAATTCGAATTTTGATGACCTCAACGAAGATCAGATGAACGAATTGGGTGGTATTGAGTATAGAGCCTTGAATACGTTGAAGTGGATCAATATCACCTATTTTCTTGGATTCACACTTTTCGGTATCATTGGTCTCCTGCCGTGGATCCTCCATAGCGCCAAATACGGACAAGTTGTTGATAACGCTGGCCAGGGCCGTGCATGGTGGGCCATCTACACATCTAGCACCGCGTTCAACGATGTAGGCTACACCCTAACGCCTGATAGTATGCTGTCATTTAGTGACGCTCGATGGCCTCTGATTTTGTGTAGCTTCCTCATCATTCTCGGTAACACTGGTTTCCCAATTATGCTTCGATTCATCATTTGGGTTTTGTCAAGAATCACTTCACCGGATAGTGGACTAGGCCAAGAAGTTCGGTTTCTACTTGACCATCCCCGTCGTTGCTTCACTCTTTTATTTCCGTCGAATGCTACTTGGTGGCTCTTTGGTGTCTTGGTGGGACTGAATGCCACCGATCTCTTCTTTTATGTTGTCCTTGATGTAAGTTTCAATTAAGTATGGCTCGAGCAACATTGACTAATACAAGCTAGATCCATAACAAGGCATTTGCAGGGACTCCCGTTGACATTCGAGTCCTCAATGGATGGTTTCAAGCCGTGTCAACAAGAACAGCCGGCTTGACGGTTGTCGATTTGACCGTGCTTCAGCCTGCAGTCCAGGTGTCGTACCTCGTCATGATGTACATCTCGATTCTTCCGATTGCTATCTCCGTGCGAAAGACCAATGTGTACGAAGAAAAGGCATTCGGTGTGTATAGTAACCCAAACGAAGAAGGAGATGCCTCCTACATTGGCGACCATATCAGAAATCAACTGTCTTTCGACTTGCCTTTCATCATCATGGGGTTCTTTTTCATATGTGTCATCGAGGGAGGCAAGATCAATCCTGATGATACCAGGTTCAACATGTTTGCTATCCTTTTCGAAGTCGTATCTGCATATGGTACTGTCGGTCTGAGTCTGGGTTACACAGATATCAACTCGTCGTTCTCAACAGTCTTGAAACCATTATCGAGACTCATCATCATTGCAATGCAGATTCGTGGCCGACATCGGGGCCTGCCTTACGACCTTGATAGAGCCGTGCTTCTTCCAAGTGAAAAACGACAGCGGGAGGAAGCTGAAGCTACGGTTCAACGTCGCCTTTCTACCTTTTCTGAGGATGATGGTGCCGCTGCTGGTGCTTCTCTTTATAGAGGCCGATCCCGGACGCCTGCAGTGGACCGTGGATATTATATTACTGGCCTCTTTCACCCTGGACCTACAGCAGTTCGTGCTCGCCGCCCTACTTTCCGTGATGATATGCAGCGACCAACAACGAGACGTTCTAGCATTGGAGCAACAAGTATGGTGTCCGGACGGGACATGGGTATGCCTGGTCAAAGTAACGGATCGTTTCTCCCGAGCTTTTTCTCTCGCACCGGCAATGGCACTGGACGAGTTTCTCCAAAGCCTGAAGGCAGACGTTCGTTCTATCAAGAAGGCGTCAATCCACCTCCCAGTCAAGGTGAAAGTGCCGTTACCCAGTCTAAGGATGAAGGTCGCTCTGTCTAGTCATTTTAGGAGTTTATGCCTCTGGAAATCGTCATAGGACAGTGTCATAGGCACGAGATTTCCAATTGGTCATATTTAGCGAGCGGGTGTTTTTACATTAGAGAAGTGGCTGCTACTTCAAGATTTTTTTGTTATTGCAGGGCATCAGATGCAATAGAAATCGTTTAACTTTTACGCATTTGGTGAACGAGACGTCTGTGCAAGCTGATGATGCTTCTTTCCTGGGTGGTCCATATCCCTTTCTGCGACTGGAGGCTTGATTCTTAGTGAGCTGCGCTTCAGTTGCATGGTCTCAGGGAGTGGTTTGAATATCATGATTTTAAAAATGGCGTTAGGTGTCACATCAACTCCCGTAGCCTTTGTATAAGAGTGTATTGTGAATAGGAATGATGGAGATGGGAAATGAGGGTTGATAGAGCAAACTCAGCAAAAACCAAAGGAAATGAGCTCAGCAATGTCTTTGAAACTTGTGATTAGACCTATGTATAAAACCTCGAAATCTTAGAGAAATCAATTATTTTAATGTAACAAGGTAGCCGGTTTGTATAGCTTAAGTCTTGGTCGTTTATTTAATTTTTGAGTTCGCCCATGGAACACGCCGAAACACGATGCTTGCACCTACGGACTTTCCTCTTTGAGCCCAAAAGGTGGGGTAAGTTCTCCAAACGAGGGGTCATTCCAATCACGCCCCGAACAAAACTTTACATCAAAGCTCACTCCACTTGAGATATATACATATATTCCACGGATCTTCCCTTTCAAAATTCTCGTCTAAATTCCAGCGCATCCTCTCTAACAACTCTCAAATTTCCCCTCTCAACCCAACCATTAATCAACCGTCCCAGAACACAAACTTGAAAACAACCGCAAAAATGGCCTCCACACGCGCAACCACACTCAACGTCTCGATCAACGACCTCGCCAAAATGATCGACCATTCTCTCCTTCACCCAACCATGACCGACGACTTCGTCGCCAACGGTCTCGAGATTAGCAAGAAATACGGCGTCGCGACCGCCTGCGTGAAGCCGTATCACATCTTATTCGCCAAGAAGATCCTTGAGGGGTCCGGTGTGGGTGTCTGTCCGGTTATTGGGTTCCCCCATGGAAATAGCACGACGGAGGTCAAAGTTTTTGAGGCGAAGAGGGCCGCGGAGGAGGGTGGGAGTGAGGTTGATAGTGAGTTTCTTCGCTTGGAATGAGGGTGTAGTAGGGGCGTGAAAAAATGGAGCCGAATGGAATGCTAACATTTGTTTTTGTAGTGGTTGTTAACAGTGGGTTCAATCCTCCCTTTCTTTGTAACTTTGAAAGGATGAGAAAACGAGATGAGATGGTGCTTTGGTCATGTCACTTTACTAACTTTTTTGATTGATCAGTCGGCCGGGTATTGAGTGGAAAGTGGGAATTCGTCAAGAACGAAATCAAATTGGTAAATCAAGCCGTCGTTGAGGCTGGATCAATTCTTAAGGTCATTTTCGAGAACGATTGTGAGTTTTCCTATTCTCCCTCTGCTCTCACCAAATCACACATCACCAGACAGAGTCTCTAGAGTTACTCTACTGACTTTGTTGAAACCAAAAAGACCTCGGCGACGCAGAAATCATCAAACTCTGTGAAATTTGTTCCGAAATCGGGGTCGCCTTCGTCAAAACCAGCTCAGGATACGGCTTCGTTAAGCAAGCCAACGGCGACTACAACTACAAGGGCGCTACTATTCGTCACCTCGAGCTCATGAAGAAACACGTCACGGGCGATGTCAAGATCAAGGCTGCTGGAGGTGTGAGGAATTTGGATGATTTGTTGAGGGTGATGGCTGTGGGTGTGAGCCGCGTTGGTGCGACGGCTACAGGCGAGATTTTGGAGGAGGCGACGAAGAGAGGGATTGGGAAGGAGAGGGTTGAGGTGAAAGTACCCGCGTTTTTGGGTGAGGGCGAGGAGAAGGGTGGGTATTAGGATAAAGACCCCTTCTTAACAAAGAAGATGTGGGGTTAACGGGGAAAAGTACATTTTGAAATTCAAATTATACCCTAACTGTTTACGAAAACCTGTCTAGGTCTTTAAAACTGTGATTCGAGAGATTCTCAATGACTGTTTAACTTCTACTTCGTTTCGGCTGTGACTCGATAGTTCCAAAATTATTTTCAGTTGTCGATATCCAAAACGAACTTATACTGTAGCGCAGAGACGAAAGGAGAGAAGAGTAATGAAATGAAGAAACGAAAAGACGAAGTGCAATTTATAGCACAGTACTTTGTAGCTGAACATGACTACTCTATACCGCCTACGAACAAGACCTAACACCTGTCGTCATACTGTAGTTATGAGTATCGGTCCCTCGTCGTTAGCTGAACTCCCTTGCTTCGCTTATTCGCAAAAGAAAACAAAGTCCGGAGCAAAGGATCCACGATCTGAATTGGTTCGAATGACTGGCAACACACTGCTGTTCTCATTCAATGAATTTCTTTTTTCTTATGTAGATATATTTCCTAAGTTAATGTAAAACTATTATTACTACTGCGTAAACCTTGAAAGGGGAGGTCTAGCCGTCAAAACATCCGGACCTCGGGAGCAATTCCCCGCGCGTCATCACGTGTGGGAGTGGGGGTCAGCTCACTGCCCCGGTCGATTTTTCAGCATTCTGGCAGTGAGTGGAAGTTTGTGCGTATCAGATCTCGTTGATTCGATAAGCTCCATCCATCCATCATCGGAGGAGCAGCAGCAGCCACCACCACCACCACCCCAAAGCATCAGCACCACCACCATGAACAGCCTGCCTGCTGTTCACCCGATCCTTTGTCGTTTCCTCAACCGCTGTCGAGCCTCTGCGGAACAGCCCATGTCGTCTCGAATCACGAAATGCCTCCGAGGATACGGACAATCGAGGGTTCATGCTGGAGCTGCAAGGAAAGGAGAGTGATCTGTGACCTCAAGACGCCCGCGTGCGACAAGTGCCAGAAGATAGGGAGGGAATGTAGCTACGGCAAGGTACGCCTACGATGGACTGATTGTGTCGCATCGCGAGGAAGATTGGCGGGGAAGAAAATACCTACGGTTTTCCAGCCGCCTCTACTCTTGCGACAGAATTCTGATGGGCATATGCTTTATTTTGAGAAGGAACTGCTGCCGCGCTTCAACTTATCGAATACGGTCCCGCAGCTCAACCTGGAGTTCCTCTCCAAAGATCCCATCCTGATGCAGAGTGTTATCGCTGTGAGTAACGCTCATTATGCCTATCGCTCCGCGAACGTGCAGGCGCTGTGTCTGGAGACCATACAGGGCAGGAATGAGGCAATAAAGTTGTTTAGAGAGCATTTGATGGTCGAGCATTCGGACGAGATCAACCAGTCGCTCTTCATCGCCAATGTGCTGCTCTGTATACTCGATGGTATTATCGAGCCGAGTAAAGACAGTTCCGCAACACACTACCATCTCGTGGGAGGGAAGGCTATTCTGAAGCAGTGGGCTGGAATGCGGGATGTCTTCACGGCAAAGCAGGAGTTGCCCATCCTTATGTTTTCCATATTCGCAACCATGGATCTTACCCATTCCCTACTCATCGGCGACCAACCTTTCTTCGAGTCCAATGCCTGGGCTGAATTTGGGGATTCCGAACCATGGTGGGGTAACGTCAAAGCGAATGACCCCTTCCTCGAAACGATGGCCATTATATCGCAACTCGCGAGCTACGGATTCGAAGTTCGAAACTGCCGGAATACAGTGCAGATTGGCACACTGTTATCTATACAAATGGCTCTGGAAAAACAAGGTACAGACACCTATATAAAGCAAGAGGATGAAACACCAACGCCAGAGAGACCTGGATGGGCAGCATTCTGTGCTGTGTATCGATATTCAGCGTCGGTATATCTATATCGCGCTCTCAGTGGGCTTGAAGTGGGCCACGAATTAGTCCAGAAGACTGTGAAAGCGTGCATGGATTTGCTCGCCGGAACCGATTTGACAGAAAGTCTCCATCACTGCATTCTGTTCCCTCTTCTCATCGTTAGCTCGCACTGTCTCGTTGCTGAGCAGCGAGCCACCACACTGAAAAGTCTGTACACCACATCGAGGTACTTGAGTTTTGAGAGTTTGCGTTCTTTGCAGGAGTTCCTGGAGAAGAGATGGGCGAAGTTGGATTCGGATCCGAAGACATTAGAGTGGTCCTGGTGGGAATATTACGATGAGATTGCGAACGTATCGTGCCTGTTCTGAGAGACTGAACTGAAGATGGAATGCCCTTTGATAGGCGTCCATCATTTGCTCTCTTTCTCTCATCCTCAAGAGTACATATTGTACCAAAAAGTTCCTGCTTGGCCGATTTCAGTTCTGGAGAGATCAATCTCGCACCTCAGCGGCTGATCTCTGGAAGGGGCATCGGCTTAATATTTATATCGAAGCTCCGAGGAGAAGAAGTCACAGACGGATATGCATCAGTCAAACGTACCAATTACGCAATCGCGCATTCTGTTACGTTTGTTAAATGCCACAAGCCAACTGTTACTACTACGCAGGTCACTTGCCCTTGGGCGCAGACAACATTGTCCCAAAGAGTGCCTCAAAACGGTCGGCATCCCGGTCATTGGCCCGGGACACGACG
>JBAMDN010000586.1:0-85474 GCA_037074945.1 Tetracladium marchalianum | reverse complement strand
TTTTTGAGATGTGCCTGGGCCTTACTTCATTCGTAGTTGGAAGACTTGAAGGTTGGCTACTGCTTGCCTCGCACGTATTATTCAGTGCTTTCATAAACTCATGTCTATCGGAATTGCACCACTTGGAAGTAGGAGTTGTGGTCAGTTGTCCAATTCTCTTAGTGATTCTCCAGCTACTCAAGAAACTGGATCATACCAGTGCTTTTCTCTTGTGCAATCACATCTAGATCACATATTCACATAACCACCAATATCTGACCCGTTCATCCAACAATGTCCAGGTATTATTGAAGGAATTCTCGACTCATATATTCATTACAGGCACCCCCCGCTTTCTTGATATTTGTTTAGAGAAAGTTCATACACAACAAAGCTTGGGCAACGAGAAGATTGAAAGATGCCCCATTGTCCGAAATATGTTATTTGTATGCCACATTTCCTATTTCATATCTGCAGCTCGAGGAGTAGCTATCCCAAGCCCATAAGTTGGCCTCCTCCACCCCACAGCCTCATCCCCTGTCTCTAATAACCAATTCCAAGAACCGGCCGTAAACAACGCCTTCGCTTTCATAATTTCCCCAGAACTCAAATCCGCATCCCACCTCCCCCCGCTCCTCGCCTTTGAAAAGACAAAGGTTTTCGTCCCGTCCCTCCCACCTACATCTTCATTTCCCACCCAAAAGCTCTTCTTCTCCTTATTCTCCTGCGGAATCCAAGATTCATGCGTGCTACCCCCATCACCGCTTTTCAGCGTAAGGAGGCGGACACCAAGACCAGAGTCAATGCAGCCTTTGATGTAGTCAAGTGCCGGCAACAGTTTATTGCGAAGACCACAGTGTTTGTGGTGAGTATCGATCTGGTAGCTGGGACATTGACGAAGTATGCCGATTAAAGCTTCGACATCCCCGGCGTAGGCTTCAGGCCAGATATAATCTATGTCTTCCGGAGACACGGCTTGAAGAGGAACTAGATGTAGAAGGCTCTTTTTAGAGAGGAATTTGACCATTTCCCCCAACTGGAAGGAGTCGCAGCTTGAGCTAGAGTCGTAGCCGAGTTTACACTGGCGGTCTCGAGAGGAGTAAATGGCAAGAAATTGCATCTGAACCGAGGCGATGGTGCGGAGGAGGAGTGCTCGCCTGTGCGCAAGTTCGGCTGCGGATTATTCTTAGATAGTGATACTTTGATGAGAGAGGATATTTACCTTCAAGACCATGAGGCAAATCCCACCAAGCAGTCTGGTAGAGAAGGTTGTTATCCTCAATACCTGTCCATCTCATCGATCCCCTTGATATTAACTCCTTTGTAGCCGCAGCGAAACGCATCATCTGCTGTGTATGCAAGAAAATGAGGATCTTCTGGCGCAATATTTCTTCCGCATTTTTGTCAACCGTAGCAGGGTATTTAAAGCTCGCAAAATTCTTTTGTACATATCGAGTAACCGAAGGCAGGGTATTATAGCGATCCGCCATGACTGTCAAGACTGCTAGAGTGTTGGTAGTGATTGGCTTGGTTGAATGTTCCTATGAAGAGATTAGCATTGCTCCTGGTTGTAAGATAAACTCACAGGGGTGTCCTACTGCACCGTGTATTATACTTAGCATATCTCGAAATACAGACTCCCTTCCGAGAGTCTTTGTCGTGTCATCTTCATCCACGATCTTAATGCGAGGGAGTTCTTCCGCCGCCACCTCTGTTGGATTGAGTCCCAGCTTCGCGAGCCTCCCAAACGTTTCTGTAATGGCAGCGCCCTCTGCGAAGTTTGGCCCTAATAAATGAGAGAAATATCGGGACTGCTTCTTCAAGGTCTCCAGGCGGACTCTATAGAAAACTCGCGCAGAAGGTATTGGGGATTTCGAGGCGCGCAACAATCGTATGGTGTCTGCAGGGATGGATTTGTTGCAGGAATTGGTGTTCTCGAAGACTACGTCTAGTAGTATATCGCCGGTCGCTCGTACTTCCACGATTGGGAATTCCTCATTATCGATGTGTATGGAAGGCGCTGCCTTCGCGCTCTCCTCTGTGTCAGTGGCGGCAGACATTAGGGACGTCGTTGGTATGTGGATAAGTATTCAACGGCTCTGGTAGGCTTGAAGTAGGCATCTGAAGGCTTGAATATCGAATAACCAACAAAATCGGAGCGCAAAGTTCCTTTCACCGAACGTGATTGCTCCTCGGGTGGTCGATTGTCGTGTGGTATATTATTGCCGTGGGGCTCAAAAACACGAAGGTTTAACGCAAAGTAGCTGAATGTGATTTCATGGATATGGCCACGCCATCTTACACTTCCAGCTGGCTCAGGTGAAACAAGCTCAAGATAGACTGCAAGATTTCGTCCAGCTTTACCAACAAGAAATAGAACTGAATGGGCGCGTAGAATCGGAATTTATTTGACCAAACTCAAGGAGACCGACGGATTGGGGTGGGACAACATCTTGCCAAGTGTGGGGTCTTACGTGCTTCCTCTTGACATCGAGATATCCCTGGACGACGTCGACGTCTCTCATCTTCTCTCTCATCACCATCTATCCCTCGATCATACGGCACGCTCTTGAAACTTCAAGATCATCCCTGTTTTCCAGCAGGCTCATTGAAATTGAATAGTCCTATTCTATCAATGGACAGTGAGTCTTGCAAGGGGCTGGGAACCAACAACAGGCTGTTTATCAATCATCCCTCAAGGAAGCTATCCAGGCAAAGATGGTTATCTTACTCGAATACTGAAACCTTAACACCGTCAAATGATATAACCAAGCCAGCGAGAACCATTCCGGTTATTCCAAATTCAGTCAAAGATGGTTGAGCAGTCCTTGAAACCATGCATCGAATATGGCTTGTACGACAGAAAAAGAAGCATCCATTGCAAGCTCACAAAGATAAAGAAATAATCCTGCAAGATCAAGACTGGCCATGCGAGGCTAGTCTATACTATACACAGTATTATTCAAGCTGTCGACTTGATGGAAACCGGTCTATGAAGCATGGAGAGACAAAGAATATCAGGAAGTCCTGTCCAACTAGACTTTCTTCTATATCTTCTTCCTTTATTGTTCTGTTAAGCAACAATACGACAATTCCTTTGATTTTGTGCTTGCATATTCATACTTCCCCCAAATGTTTCTGTCAAGGGGAGCTGATGAGATATTGGCATTCCATCTTCGCATATCAGATGTGCATGCATTGAAATTCGGAACCTCTTTTTCTCTTCAGTAAGAGGAACCTTCGGAGAAAGACCCAGATGTGGGAAGTTTAAGCACTTCCTCTGAGAAAAATGCAGCAAGACAACCTTCATCTCCTGCATCCAGTAGTTTCGGCATAAAAGGAGGTGACTGCTGTGAACATCCCGAAATATTGTGGCAACTCATAGGGTGCATTAATAGAGATAAAAGACAAGGAAAAAAAGTGGTGTCTTGCAAACAAGGAACTTCCTGTTTTTCTAAGAACAGTACACTTCGCTTAGTGTGCTCTTTCAGGAAGTCTTCTTTTCTTTGCGGATACCTCTTGTAGACGAGGGCTCTTGAACTTTCAGAGATCAAGAACATGTATGGATTACGAAGATTGGTTCATTTAGGGAGTTCCTTGCATCGCGTTCATTAATGCATGCGAGAAGGCTATCATCCTAGATTCAATCCCTAAACAAGATATTTTTGATATCTACAATCATCAAAAGTGTCAAGAAGGCATACGTAGAGCTCTTTCGTCAGTCATGAAGGAGAAGAGTTTGAAGTGAGCTCCTGTTGGGTCGCTAGCGTGTTGGTGGGTGGGTCCCGGAATTTATGAGGATATATTCGCCGACTTGTTTACATGCCGCTTTTTTCTCCCGTCTCGTCTCCCTCGTCACCTTCACAACCTTCATTGACCACATCCGATACTCTTTAGACTACGATACGTCACGTCTTTTCATACGTCTTAATTCTCCTTTGAAGCCCGACCTGCAACGACACTACTCTATTCCAGGTAAGTGATCTCCATCTCTACGCATTCGTCACCACCTGTTGCTCTTAAAAACCGATCTATCGCGGGCTGACAGCAACAAAGGCATAGCAGACGTCTTTCACAGAATTCAAAGTCTTGCTCGACAAATTCTCTGAATCAAATACAATCACAGCGCGGTATACTAACCCAAACACTAAAAAGTATCATCCCGCCGGTCAAGATGCTCACCCCAATGATGCTTCTCATCTGCGCCTTTGCGACTCTCGCAACTGGTATGTGTTCATCTTCTTTCATTTAGACGTCTCGACTAACAAGAATAGGCCTCGGCGGTGGCATTCCACTCGTTTCCTCTTCTGTCACCAGGGTCTCTGCTCGAGAACTCTCTGTCATCTCGGTCTCGACTAATTTGGCTTCCACTGCTACCTTCGTTGAGCCTACTGTTGCTGGCGGAGGAGTTTGCATTGGTGGACTCATTCACCCAGTCGGTGTCAACCCCCAACCTTGCGTCTCCAAGGTCAGCGCTCTCTTCATCGCTCCAAGCATTGGTCTCATGAATGTAAGAACACCTCTCTTACCCACTCTACAACTCCCACTAATCAGGCAAACAGACGGCAAACGTCAGTACCACGACCACGACCAATACTCGGTCCGTCACTAAAACTCATACCGTTACCATGATCCTCTCGGAGGTCCGTCCATCTACCTTGACCTTGACCGACCGTCCTACCCTTACCTCCGCCGTCGGCCTTTGTCTCTGGGCAGATCAGAATATCCTCACACCATGCACCAGAATGGTTGTAGCCACCTCGACTGCAGCAGCTGCTCCATTGGCAATCAATCCGTTTGCGCATGTGAAGGATGGCATCTGGGTTATCTTGGCTCTGATTGGCCTTCACAATTAGATAATAGGTTGCTCCTGTTTTTGCGAGGCCGGGGTATATTTGTGTTTGGGGCCTACGGGCAATGATTCTTGCATGCTAGATACTGTGTAGTAGCATAGCTTCTCTTTCGGGATGATAAATAAACATCGTCTTTAATGTGAAACTTATTCCCTCCTTGCAGAAGATGTTTGAGTGGATACAGTATTTTAATCACGAAGTGGGTGCTTCCTGAATGATGTACTGATAATGTTGGCATGACAAAGATACGTGCATGTTTTCTGTTATTCTCTGCCTATATGATGACAATACCATCGTCCCAAAAGTTCTTATCTTTTTAAACCACACAAACACCTTCTTGCCTCAAATTCAAAACGCTAACCATATGCTCGTATTTAATCACTTTTGTCGTCCTTCTTGGACCTTTTTTCACATCCTCTTCTTCCTATTTCTTGTCTTTTTCATTTTTTTCTCGTATCGTCATCACTTAATCACTTGATCAACTAGGAGGAGTATTGTAATCACAAGCTGCGCCCGAAGAACTCGTTTTGCAAGAACCGCTAAACGATACGCACGAATCATTAGCACACCTCCACCTTTCTCGCGCCTATTCCTTCTTCTTTCCCTCTCCTTCTCCCTCTACCCGCATCCCTCTCAACTCAAATATAAAGAAAAAGGGTCAAACTCACTAACATAACGCACTCTTGCAATAAACCCCGACACTCGTCTGATCCTCATCCGGATGGGTCTTATTATTACACGTATAGACGGTATCTGGATCACAATCGCCCGTCAATGAGGAGCTGCCACCGCAAAAGGTTCCGTCGCTTCCGGCTTTGCATTTGCATCTCTTGGTGCGGTCCTTTTGACACGATGTTCGGGTTGTTGTGGTAGTTGCGGATGAGGTTTTTGTGGTTTGAGAGAGAGACATGAAGGAGGTGGTTTGGGTGAGTGTGGTGTCAGTGAGAGCGGAGGGGGAGATAGTGGGGGACATGGTGTATGTGGTGAATGTTAGGATAGAGGTGGTTCCGGTCGTTGCGATGAGAGTGGTTGTGCTTGACACGAAGGAGGTGAGGAGGGTAGTTGCAAGTATGGTGGGGTGGGTGAGCTTCATGGTTGCTTTTCTTAACAATGGTTCTCTTGTTTCGATCACTCTCACGTTTCTCTTGTCTAGTCAAAGTAACAGAGAAGGGAACTGAAGGGATTACACCCTCTTTTTATACCTGAGAAAACCGGATTCTGTGCTGTACAACCACCATCCGCATATTCAGTGATAGAACATCCACCAAAACCATCAAAATACCAGCGTCACACCCACTGATTTTAAACTCGCCAATTCATCTTTTTTAAGTAACCTCCACGCAAGACGCAAGGAGCTTAGCAAGAGGAACGGTCCGATGAGAAACCAATGTCTTACCATCTAAGTTCATCAACCACAGAAACAGGTGTGTCGTAACGACAGTCGAGAGCAAAGGTAACACAAACTTTATTACTCCACAAACTCATTTGACCAGATTCATCGAAGTCCAGACACAATTCTACTCTGTCCCGCGAAGTTTGATTTACCCCAGATTATTTCCCCCCAAAGTGGCACTCCATCTGTGAAACCAACAACTTGGATACCGAAAATGGACATTAAGGGAACGTGGGGGAAATGGAAAAAAGAGAAATTGCTTGGATCTGGACTTTGCTAATTTTTGTATTATCCTTGAGGCAAAAGTATTGGACAGGTTATGGTAAATGTGTAGGAAGTGCTAGCTAGCCACGAAATCTCTTGAGTTCTCGGCTCTGAGAGAGGCGAGTTCTGCCAGTTTATCCAAATAGAACAATAACCGCATTTAAACAGGCGTCAAGTAGTCGAACGCCTAATTAAGACTTTGGCGTTCCTTTGATGAAGTGACTTGTCGTCGTTGAAGGTTGTCTCTATGAGTTGAGTAAAGGGTAACAGAAAATTCCTCTGCACTGAAACCTTTTCATACCGACCGCCTAATGACATTCGTGGAAGAACACGGGTAGACAGACGCACATAAACTTTTGCATTGATAGCATTATACTTAATCCCACACAGCAAGTCTAACTTACGAATCGAGCACTTTTATAGAGTATCTGGGGGAGCGGTCTGTTTGTATTTGATTACTGCCAAGATATATCTCAAACGCGACCAAAATAAGTGCTTAATCAATCTAAAAGCTTCGAATTGATGGTTACCGACTCGGCTACATGTTTTGGTTAAATGCACTTACGTTGATGAGTTTAGTGTCCTGTAAAGTGCGGTACTCTCACTAGTTCAATAGTACGATGTTGAGTAGGGAGTAAGTTAATGCTTGAGGAATGAATGACAAAATCATAAGCAAAGACTTCTGTTTTGAACAAGTGGACTTTCCTATCTCGTCACATGTAAGACACACAGAAATGGCCAATTGCGCTGACAAAGGGAATGGGAGGCGTTTTCAATCCGATCATATTTCTTTGCTATTGCAATGGTATTCCCTCGTATTCCATCCAACTCCCTCGCAGTATCGCTTATCGATATCTTATGTCCAAAATCACTTCATCCACAATGATGATATCCTGTCCCTTGTTCCCTTGCTTGTTGCTATTGCCTCCATGACCCTCCATCCACCTTTCCCATGTGCTTCCCACCGATCAATAATATTTAGACATTCAATCCACTGTAAGTGTGTGCGTCGCGCTGTGCTGTAATCCTCAAGCGACTACCAAACAAACAATCCGAAAACGCCATGCAAACATGTCCCAAACAATTGCTTTCGTTGCTGAAGGAAACGGTATCCCAGCCGACATAGACATTATCGTATTCGTGATCTTACACCCCATCCGCAAGTGTTGCTTTTTCCTATCTCGAACTTGAAAAGGTGCGTCACCTGACAAGGAACAGAAGAGCCCATCCACCCAGTACCGCCACACTAATCGCGGAGCTTCTCTCAAGATAGCTCCCGCCGTTCTGGTTGACGATGTCAAAGGGACTTCCGCCTCCACTTCCACCACCTCCTTGGCCATTCCCTGAGGAGGCTCTTGTGGTTGTCGCTGGTGGCGCAACGAGAATACTACTTGGAGCAGGGCCGAGGCCTACTGTAGGTTGGACGTTCTGGGATGGAACGACAACGGGCGGAACTGGCGCGGACGTCGTTGGTATTGGTTGTATCGAGGTTTGGAAGGTCGACGAGGCTATTGTCGTTGTCGTGGTTGTGCGTTGTGATGTTGAGATGATAATTGGAGGTATTGATGTCGTGGTCTGTACAGGGGGTCTTGTTGTTGTTTGACGAGTAGTCGTTGCAACCGGCCTCGTGGTCGTCGAAGTCACATCGTCGTCGCCGCCTTTCACGCAGAGCGCGTTCACTATTCCTCCAGCTTGGACTAGGCCTAGTAATGATCTCGAGTTGACAATCAAGCCAAAACACGCCTGTTGCACATCGTCTGCTGTGTCTTTCAATGCTTGTTTACACCCAGCTGAACATTTATTGGTGAAATCGCTGGTGACGCATGTTGGTATCTCGGTATTGTAGCTCAAAGCACAAAATACTGGGACCAGGCCAGAGGTGATGGGTTGGAAGCTCGCGAGGGAAAAGGCGTTCGCGATGGGTAGGCCGAAGACCGCAGTCGCAATGCTTTTGCGCCGCATGTTTATTCTCGTTGTTATGTATGGGTTGAGGGAAGAATCGAGTCGAGTCCGGAGGCTACTTCGATACTGGTATCAACTTGAATGTCGACAGATGGCCAGACTAAGAGTGATGGAAGGGAACAAGTTCTTGGGTATCGGCAAGGCAGCCACGAGCGAGTGGTGCTGAAGAAGTGAAAGTGCTTGCACGCGCTCAAACGACTTGCGTTTGAGAAAGGTAAACTTTCGTTCGACCACAGATATGCCTTTGAGTATGGGCTGGAACGCAATCCGTATCAGAGAAGGCACCGCCCACAATTCGCAAAGCGAACCCCACGTACCGGATGACGCAAAGTTAATGAGATCAAGACACCAGTGAGGTCAGATTTGAAGATGCGATTCGTTATGACTTGCAGAGGAGATTGAAAAGCGATATCTGACAAAGGAGATCCTGGATTCGTAGGGGCGGAAGAGTTGGTAAAGTGGGCCAGCCTGGTCTGAAGACAGACAAGAAGCAGAAATTAAAAAGAGGAGAGTAAGCAATATCGTGATCTTCGCAGAGAGAGTCTGAAGAAGACTTCCAACAGCCTCCTCTCGAGGGGGAGGGGGGATAGATGGGCACTTGCCTACCTGAAGTACTCACAAGGTTTCGTTCAGGAGGCTGGCTCTCAAGACTGCAGATGAGGAATATCACGATCCAACTGTTCCATTGGAGGCTTCTCTAGTGACATGATTGGGTATGTGGGTGGGCAATCGTCCCGAACAGGACATTCATAACCTGGAAATGGCACGCTGATGTTTGTCCGAGATGTTTGAAACTTGAAGTTCGAGGCGTCGCGTTTCAGGAGTTGCTCGCGGTTCGTCAGGTGTTGGTCATGATTGGCGCTTGCGAGACAAGACGATCCCATTGGCCCGTGTGGCTGCAGTCGTCGTTGCCAAGCATATCATTCGACAGGTTGACAATAATAGCTGTGAGGGAGCGTGATACTCTTCTCTAAGCTGACAGTACGGTTTGTGCAAGTCAAGGAGCTGAGCTGGATAAATTCAAGTTAATCCTGCACACCAAATACCTGCCAAATCACAATCATAATCCAACATATCCTTTGCTTTGACCACACTCCGGTTTCAGAGCTGTGATAACTTTTCGGATGAATTAAATGTTGACGATACTCCAACGAAAGTTCGAGGACATTGACTTTCGTTTCGTGGGTGTTTCTGCTGCTCTTAAGCGAACGTACAATTTCAACGTCTAGAGAAGGGGATTATCCACGTAATGCTTTCGGCTCTTGTACGCATGGGAGAAGCATTCTGATCAAGACCGGAGTTTGGACCGAGGACTTCCCCAGAACCAATCCCCATGACTGCAACAGATCCCCGCAGATACTTTGCGAATCCATGTATTCGGATAGCTGAAAAGTCTTGCTGGCACATAATAAGCTAACCATGTGACGACTCATGAACTTTCAAAGCCTTCCATTGGTATTTAAACACACTAAAAAAACTCCAATTCACACGGAACCCTGATAAGAGGTGCAAACAGATTCGATTTTGGTATGCTCAGAGACGCCGTCTGGCTCTAGAATTCCCAATTCATTGTGGAAACACCAGTAAACCCAATGCCGCAAATCCCCAAACCCAGACCACAAATGATATCAAAATCTATTCGTCATCCTCCTCATCGGCCTCAACAGTGGTTTGTGCGATACCTAGAAAAGAGTCAATATCATTCCCAAGAACTAACATCCTCGTATACTCACGATCCAAATCACGTTGTCCAGCTTGTGTGATGCGGCGGCCTCCCTTCTCCTCATCTTGCTCGAGAACACCAATCTTCTCAAGAGCTTGCATAACCTTACGGTCAACGCTTCCACTGGCATCGGTGTGGTGAGATGGGCGAGATCCACGGTTGCGGGTGGATCCGTGGACCTTTCGGAGACGTCCAACACCGACAGTCTTGCGGAGGTAGACGTGACGGGCGATGGAGGCAGCGCGGACATAGAACCAATCGATGGATTGAGGTGGGAGCTCCTTTGCTGGGCCGGTCTTGACGGTATCAACCCAACCTGCAGACATGATTAGCCTTCAGCAGAAACGAGAAATCAACGGGGGCGCATTTTCATACCTGGAATTGGGAGCTTTCCCTGTCTCTTCAAGAAAGCAGAGTATGCCTCAATGAACTTTTGCGCCTGAGAACCCATCGAATCAGCATTATTCCGTCAGCGGAGGTCTATTCGACCCCCTCGCGCCTGCTCAATTGTTCTTTCGAGAGATCGAGGGAGGTTGGTTTCGAATGATCGTCGACAGCTGATTTTTCCGTCCAACCCCTCCCTCATCTACCAGGTCTACTTATACTCACATCGACATCGCGAACTGAGATACCTCCAGCCATTTTTGCGGTTGTGTGGTGGTCGAGGTGGTGGTCGTGGGAAAGTCGTTGATTGAAATTTCGCGATCAAAATTGAAGATGCAGACGAGTTTCCTGTGGGCGGCGCTCGCTTAATTAGATTAGCGTTGTGCCAAGTTAGTTCACGTGATGGTCTTGGCGACTAAATGTCCTCTGCGACAACAAGAGTATGGACACTCGTCCTACACAATACACATCACTGTCAGATTGTACCTTCGAGGATATAGTAGTAAATAAAAAGCCCTATGGATTGAATAATTGGATTTGTTATAGCTTCACGATTCAGAATAGTCAACTTCGTTTTCAAGACTCCTTTCAAGATATCCCGATCGTGTAGTGGAACAGATTCGACGACAAACGCCATTGGAAGAAAGACTTACAAAACACAATTAGCATCAGAAGGATGCTGGAACGTGGAGACTATTTTAATATTGTTTTTTAAGAAAATTTTTGCAGTTGATGAGAGTCTCAAGTACGCGCGGAAGAGTAAGAACACACCAATGAGAAAAGCTTTCTCTCGAGTCATCTTTTCGCGGCTATGTTATTGACATCCAATAGAGAAGTATTCATCTATGGCAATTCAAAGATTTCCTCATAATGAAAGTCGTGTTCATAATCCGTCTCGCTTGTCTCAAGCAACTTGGACGTCCCAGTCAGGATTCTCAGATCATGTGCTCCTTAGTCGTGACATAGGGAACTTGAGGTATCCAGCAACTCCACAGAGAAGTCCTGTCTCACATGCAATACAGGTCAATGATCGCCTCCCTAGCCAATTGTCTGCGGTCTTTATTGTTGTAGAATCGGTCGTGATCGGTGTCCTTCTGATAGCCATAAAGCTGCCCCTCATTCTCGGCCTCGACGATCCAGCCGTTCAAGTCGAATTGATCCGATTCTGGCAGATTTCAAATCAAGGTAAAGAAGCCAATAAATTGACTCCCAAGCAACGAGGTATTCTGTACTTGCGCGCTGCTCAAAGTTTTTGAATTTGACTCGAAGAATTTTTTCATGTCTCAGAGGCGCAGAACGCATGATTGGAGTTCGATCGTGCGAAGAGATTTCGTCGTCAACGAAGAAAGAGGCTGGTTCAGCGAAAGGAGACTAAGGCCTGGATTGTATAAGGTGTGATGCTTCAACTTGGGAAGTGCGACGAAGAAACATCTCAGATTTGCCTCTTTGTTCCTCTCGTCATAACAGCTCCCGTTACGAACCAGAAGCGTCAGCGTCAGCGTCGTCAGATAATTGAAGAATGGAAGTGCGCCATGCAGAGGTTCTAGTTGAACAGTAGTGGCGGAATCGGATGGTCGGCGGGTCATTGGTGGGTCGGTGTATATTTCCTCTTCATCATCCCAGAAGAAATTCTCATCGACGATAAGGGATGTGAGCATCGGGTTGTTCGAGAAGTGGAAGTGGAGGACGCTGAGTCTGTCACAGCCGCAGATGTAGCGAACATAAGAAGAAAAACCTGACGCCCGTCTGCCTGCTCGTTTGCGTTTGCCCTCTTTTGGAGTAGTCTTTTATGCCGTTGGCCATCAATTTGTTTGGACCACCGACTCCATCGGCTGAAAGGCGGATAGAAGAGAGGTTGGGAAATACTTTTAGAGCGGTGATCAGGGCTTCGAGATCTTTGTCACTTTTGTTGAGAGACCGGGTTCGCTTGACAGCAATATCTCTCTGGAGTTTCCAAGCTCAGTAAAGTTGCTCTTAAGACCATCCTATATTGTGCAATTCCTTGGGCAACCTGCTCTCTGTCGCGGAGTGAGAATTGCCCTTTGTCGCAAAGCGCTCAAGGGTCGTGGAGTTCACATCCTCTAAACTTAAACCTCGAATTGGCCTCCTCGTTCCTCGCGGTATAAATTTAGTGGACTTCTCATAAGCCGCACAAATGACATCTGCTGGTGCCATGATCTGTATACTGATGAAATCGTTGGTGATCGTAAGACTTTGAACATATTGCGAAAGCGTGTCGTGGTTGGCAATGGAAACGAGACTGTTCTTGCGTCAGTCCCAATTCGCAGAGGTCTTCAAAAAAGTATTCAGTTGCTCTAGATTGCCTACGTACCGGCCGAGAGAGTCGGGGTAAAGCCATGACTCCAGATCACTGAATAGCACGGGAGCAAGGCGTTTCGTAAGTAGTCTGTCGACTCGGCGAAATCCTTTTAGCGCTGAGTGGTCCAGCGGAGACAAAATTTCATTCAAAGGCTTGGGGAAAATTATCAAAGATTATCTGGACCTTTGACATCTAACTATGCATTCGTTTGTGTTTGTGGTGCATACTACTAGTAAGGAATCCCGAAGAGTAGGCTAAGAATAATGGCAAGAGTTTGAGAACTTCAATTATTTGTTTGGATTGGCTTGGTCTTCTCATTTTCCCCATTTGCGTTTACCTGCTAGTATTTTATGTACATATTTCTCCAGAAAACGCTTTACTTACCAGCAATCAATTGCAAGAGACCATAACACCACCTCCACATAACTCATGGCATATACATGTGTTCCACGAGTACAGATGCCGAAAATAAAAGAGCATGAAGAATTTCAAGGTCTCGGCGATCGTCAATTGAAAACTGGGCGTCTTTCACTGTCGTATTCCTAATGGTAAGAGGGGCAGTGTTTTGACTTGTAATTCTTAGTATCTCGTCGTTGCATTACCTGTTGGTTAGCCACCAACGTTGTGTTTCAGATATGTGATCACGTAGTATGTCGTAAAAGGGAGACACGATGGCCAGCAGAGTAGGGTGGTCTTCATTTGGAGGCTACATCTTTCGAATAACCGAACCAGCCTATGGAGACTTGGTAGTACAGTGCACTGATCGGTCTTTGGCAGCCATTCGACTTACTCAAATCATTTTAACGCTAGAAACGAAAGGGGACACGACAAATGACCATTACGCTGGTTGAGAGAAATGAACATAATAATCAGGAAGTTAAACACAGTCACGTGACCATTCAGAGAAGTCTTTCACGACTACTTTGTGGAAGACTCTGTTTCTGAAGAGTTTTTCGAATGACATAGCACTGATACATGGAAGAAATACAGTAATGAGTAGAGAAATGCAACAGCCCTGACTAAGTTGCTTATTGACATTCGTTCGTCGTTTTCTGGTTTCGTGCATTTGTTTCTTGGCAAACCTTTGGTACCTGAATCAACACTTTGCCACTGGAAATTTGTCCTTAGTTGGTAAGTAAACAGCAGCTGCGCTATGCAGTGACACACTTGGTTTAACATCAACAGAGAGAAGAAGAGTATTCTGCCTAACTACTCAAGTACCTAGGCACCGGACGAAGCTGATGAGGCTAGGCTGGGTAGCAAAACGACCAGGGTATCAAACACATCGTGCCCTAAGGCACAAGCATTAGTCACATTCCCATCTCGAAGTCTCTCGAACCATCTCGAGGTATCAAGAAGGAAGCCCAAAGTTTGTAAGAGTTTTGTGTTTGTAGAAAATTCTTGATGAGACCAGAAGATTGTGGTAGCTGAATGAAGATCAAAGAAATGAAATTTGAAATAATTCTGGTGGGGATGCTTTCATCATGGTGGGGCAATGAGGGGCAAATCAGATAAGCTTCGGTTCACCAGGGAACGTCATAGGCGGTGAGGCCATTTTGACGTCTGGTGGAAGCAAAAGTCAACAGAGGAAAGAGCGATAGAATGGATTGTAGAGGACGAGGAAGGTGCAAAATCGAGATCAAAACGTCCTGATTGAGTGAATTCAAAACACCACAGATCCATTCACGTCACCTTGGAAAATAATCAAAAATTTGAAGGCGAGGCTGTGGTTTCTTGGGGCTTGTTCCAACGGTTTCCATTCCTGGTCTTCCGCATTCCATAGCCTTCTAAGAAATTCGGAAAAAATCCAATCGCACGACCTTAAAAAGGCTCCCCCTCCTCCCCCAACGACGCTTCCTCTTTCTTCCTCATATCACTTCTAAAGTCTTCAACACTCACTACTCGAAGCATTTCTCAATTCCGACACAACTTGATACCCCAAATAATTCTTCCAATTTCTCTCACTCAATCACACAAACCGCAATCATGGGTCCAGCGTACGTTACCCCTCCGTCGCCCTCTCAATCTTCCCCTTCCCCAATCGATCCCCTGCCGCACATTGATGTGTCGAAGAATTCTACTAACTCCCCTCTTAGCATCGGTATCGATCTAGGTACTACCTACTCTTGCGTCGCCATCTTCCGTGATGACCGAATCGAAATCATTGCCAATGACCAGGGTAACCGCACAACACCATCCTTCGTCGCCTTTACCGACACCGAGCGATTGATTGGTGATGCCGCAAAGAACCAAGTCGCCATGAACCCTGCCAACACCGTCTTCGACGCCAAGCGATTGATTGGTCGCAAGTTCGCCGATGCTGAGGTTCAGGCCGATATGAAGCACTTCCCTTTCACCGTCGTTGACCGTGCCGGAAAGCCAGTCTGCGAAGTTGAGTTCAAGGGCGAGAAGAAGCAGTTCACACCTGAGGAGATCTCTTCCATGATCTTAGTTAAGATGCGTGAGACTGCTGAGGCATACCTTGGTGGAACCGTCAACAACGCCGTTGTTACCGTGCCTGCCTACTTCACCGACTCCCAGCGTCAAGCCACAAAGGATGCTGGTCTCATTGCTGGTCTCAACGTCTTGAGAATCATCAACGAGCCAACTGCCGCTGCTATTGCCTACGGTCTTGACAAGAAGGTCGAGGGCGAGCGTAACGTTCTCATTTTCGATCTTGGTGGTGGAACTTTCGATGTTTCCCTCTTGACCATCGAGGAGGGTATCTTCGAGGTCAAGTCCACTGCCGGAGACACTCACTTGGGTGGTGAGGATTTCGATAACAGACTTGTTAACCACTTCGTACTGGAATTCAAGAGAAAGCACAAGAAGGTATGTACTCCCTATTTTCTTCTTTCAACAGTCCACTCGTTCGAATGTACATCATTTCGAATGCACCAAGTTTGATCTTTCGAATGTCTGCTAACAGTTTTTTTCAGGACTTGAGCACCAATGCCCGTGCCCTTCGTCGTCTCCGAACTGCTTGCGAGCGTGCTAAGCGAACTCTCTCCTCTTCCGCACAAACCTCCATTGAGATCGACTCTCTCTTCGAGGGTATTGATTTCTACACTTCCATCACCCGTGCTCGTTTCGAGGAGCTTTGCCAGGATCTTTTCCGTTCTACCACCACCCCAGTCGACCGTGTCCTCGCCGATGCCAAGATCGACAAATCCAAGGTTGACGAGATCGTTTTGGTCGGTGGTTCCACCCGTATCCCACGTATCCAGAAGATGATTACCGACTACTTCAACGGAAAGGAGCCAAACAAGTCCATTAACCCTGATGAGGCTGTTGCCTACGGTGCTGCCGTCCAGGCTGCTATTCTCTCTGGCGACACTTCCTCCAAGTCCACCAACGAGATCCTTCTTCTCGATGTTGCTCCATTGTCCATTGGTATCGAGACCGCTGGTGGCCAGATGACCAAGCTCATTCCCCGTAACACCACTATCCCAACCAAGAAGTCCGAGGTCTTCTCTACCTTCTCCGACAACCAACCTGGTGTCCTCATCCAAGTCTTCGAGGGTGAGCGTCAACGCACCAAGGACAACAACTTGTTGGGCAAGTTCGAGCTTACTGGTATCCCACCTGCTCCTCGTGGTGTTCCTCAAATCGAGGTCACTTTCGATGTCGATGCTAACGGTATTATCAACGTCTCTGCTCTTGAGAAGGGTACTGGCAAGTCCAACAAGATTGTCATCACCAACGACAAGGGTCGTCTTTCCAAGGAGGATATTGAGCGCATGTTGTCCGAGGCTGAGAAATATAAGGAGGAGGATGAGGCTGAGGCTGGTCGCATTGCTGCCAAGAACGGTCTTGAGTCTTACGCATACTCCCTCAAGAACACTCTCTCCGACTCCAAGGTTGATGAGAAGCTTGATGCTGATGACAAGTCCAAGTTGAAGGCCGAGATCGACAAGACCGTCGCCTGGTTGGATGAGTCTCAACAAGCTACCAAGGAGGAGTATGAGGAGCACCAAAAGGAACTTGAGGCAGTTGCCAATCCTATAATGATGAAATTTTACTCCGCCGGGGAGGGCGGCGCTCCTGGTGCAGGTGGACCAGGTGGCTTCCCAGGTGCTGGTGGTGCTCCTCGTGGCGCTGCTCACGACGATGGACCAACTGTCGAGGAGGTCGACTAAATGGTTTCCCTCAACGAATCTCTTTGGTTTCTTGCATTTGTAGGCATCGGGTCAGCACATTTTAATCCATGGTTGACAATGGTGTCTAGCGGGGGCTTGCTTTGCGGTTAGACATTTTTTCTCTTGCGGTTTGCGTTTCCTTTACCTTACGACGTATGATACACTGGGGAAAAAAGCTGGTGGTATCTACATGAATGTATTACAGATCAGCAACCTTTAATGATTAGGGCGCACAAAAAATAAAGTCGTAAAACTTCAAATATATTTGTTCCCTTTTGTAACTGTGATTTGGTTTGGTTTGATGTGACTTGTTCGAATCTGCTGTTGAAAATTTGGGGTTGTAGGAAATTGAGTCCTAAGACAGGTTAATGCTCCGTCGTACCCTCCTCTAGTTCCAAACTATGAAAATGTGGAACGGTCCATCCACTACATCCAGTGACTGTCAGCTTGCGTCTATCGAAACGTCTTGATTCACAGTAAGATGAGGACCGTCCACTCGTAAGGTAGGTAAGCACTTTTCCGAATGTCAGAGCGAGGGGGTGCGAGGAAGTATTCGAACGGGGATCGTACGGGCCTTCGTCTGTGACACTTGACACTCGACGCCAAAGAAAGGCACCTGGGTGAACCAGGTGGAGGGGTCAGGTGATAAGCTGATTGTGAAAAATACACAGGCTTCAATTATTGTCGGTAAGGTCGCACAGTCGCTTTGTTGAGACTCAGAGATTGTTTCCACTTGTCTATGCAGACCTTCTGTTTTCTATGCTCCTTCCTTGCTCAAGAGATGTTTGGTTGTTGGCGCAAGACTGTGAAGTGGTTGCCGGCAGCCAAGTGTACAGTACCAATTCATACCGACAATCTAATAATAACAGCCGAGTTTATATTTAGGTCTCCTCTGTGTGAGATTGAAGGAGCGTACAATAGGTAAAGTAAGTACTGGAGTTAAGGCATCATACAAAGTACTTGTTATTTCATACAAAATGCGCTTGAAATTGGGGAGTTTGCTGGACCTCTGTATGAGGAGAGGTCCCAATATTCGTTTTGGCTGCCCGATCAATCTACCATACCAACCGTGGCAGAAGACGAGACGGCAGAATTATGATATGTTGAAATCCTCCGTGACTGCGTGAGATCCAGGCCGACGATCCTCAAGCCACAGGTCAATGTCTGGTGTGCAAAAACCCCCACTCCATACAACCATCCATCACAGACCTCGTCTGCTCCGAGGACATGGAGAAAGAGCAGAGTCCGAGACATGCTGGAACAGCAGTTGTTGGAAAAGGCGAGACGTGACCACACTCTTAAACTTAATTCTGATTTGATCTCATTTCCACACCAACTCTCAGGGACTCTCGCACTCCTCATCGACAGGATTAAGGGCCCCGGACAATTTATCGCTCCCTGCAATATTGGACCCCAAGTATTGATATTGTTGGCTGGAGCTGTGCGGGGACAAGCGGTTCCTGGAGAGGAGACCGGAAGAATCAGACCACAAAATGCAAGGGAGCGTCATTTTCTTCCAGCCGCCAAAAAAAATCTCGAGTACAAGAACCCAACATCCAACACCACCAACAGCCCCGGCCTCACGCCGAACACCCCTTTCCTCACTCTTCCTCAGCATAAAACCTCACCCTACCACTGCCTCCTACCTCTACCTATCGGTGACAACCTAGCTCATACATTCATTCTGTGCAAACCGCGCAATACAATCACTCACAATGGCGACCTCTAACCCCTCTCCCCCACTTCACCCCATAACAACACTCTCCTACACAACCCGCGCAGAACAAGCAACTCACCCGCTAACAACGTACCTCCTCCGTCTCATGGCCCTCAAGAGATCCAACCTCTGCTTGTCCGCCGACGTCTCCACAGCCCAACAACTCCTCTCCCTCGCATCCACCTGCGGCCCCTCTATCATCCTCCTCAAAACCCACTACGACCTCATTTCCAACTGGGACTACTCGCCCACCACAGGCACAGCAGCGCGTCTCCAATCCCTCGCGCGCAAACACGGCTTCCTCATCTTTGAAGACCGCAAGTTCGGCGATATCGGAAATACTGTGCAATTGCAATACACAGAGGGCACCGCGCGAATCATAGAATGGGCGCACATCACAAACGTGAATATGGTACCGGGGAAGGCGTCAGTGGAAGCTCTAGCCGACGCAGCCCGTAGATGGAGAGAGCGCAAACGATTCGAAGTACGTACCGAGATTGGAGTGGGCACACCACGACCGGAGAGTTTGGATAGCGATTTGGAAGAGGAGATGGCTAGTGGTGATAATTTCGAGGTCAAGACGCCTACGCCTGCGGAACCACAGCCAGGACAACTACAGCTTGGGGGAAGTTCAAATGGACGTAAATCAAGCATTGTTTCTATCACCACTGTATCGCAACATTTCGAACCAGCGAACTCACCGCGTACATACGAAGATTTCATGCTAGACACGTCGGGCCCGCAGCTATTCCCCGGTATTGAGGAGCCGCCTATGGAAAGGGGTCTACTCATTCTAGCGCAGATGAGCTCAAAGGGCCATTTCATGAATGAAGTGTACACAGATGCATGTGTGGAGGCAGCGCGGGAGAACAAAGATTTCGTGATGGGTTTCATAAGTCAGGAGAACCTGAATCGGGAAGCAGGAGATCAGTTCTTGTGTATGACACCAGGATGTCAATTACCCCCGGCGGGCGAGGATGAGGAGGCCGGTGTGGAGGGCGATGGAAAGGGTCAGCAGTATAATACCCCGAGGAAGATTGTCGGTGTGATGGGTTGTGATGTTGTTATCGTGGGGAGGGGGATTATTAAAGCGGATGATCCGGCGAGTGAGGCGGAGAGGTATAAGAGGAAGGCGTGGGAGGCATATGAGGAGAGGTTACAGAAGTGATTATATAGTCTGGGTTGGTCTGGATGGGATGGTTTTGGAATGGAGTGGATTGAGCGAGTAAATAAGTACGAATTGACTGCAGGACAGAAAAGAGATAAAAAATCTGGGTCATGGAATTGGGTCATGGGTTATGGGTCAATATTGGGAGCCTAGAAAAGCAGGTAGCTTTCTATACATAGGAGTAAGAGAATGGAAAATTCAATCAAAATTGGAATGAGACTCATTGAACTAGTTATCAAAATACAACGCCCAAATCGGGTATTGTAATGTACTCCATCACCGAAGCAGCGAAGGATTTTTATCTTGTCTTTTGCTTTGTAACGATGAACAGCTTTGCCTAAATACTTTCTGCTACAGCGCAAAGAATCTCACCTTTCTGCCAACCCAGTAACAGAAAGATACAGAATATATGAAACAATCAAAGAGACAAATTCAGCCAGCCAAGTACATCTTTGCTTCAATGGCTCGTAGTAGTGCTGCTCGACTCAGGATGGCTTCATATCTCTGCCACCACGTACGATGAACACTTTATGATTCTTTCACATCACCGGAGCCAAAGACACCCAAACTTTGAATTTTTCATTATACGAAATACATCTTATCATCAGAAGCTGATTATACAACGGTTCATTCGAAACGCTTCGTTGTAAACATCTTGGTTGCACTTTCCCGTACGAGTTTCTTGCCCACACTAGAAACGAATGAATTCACCTCGTCAGAAGGAAGACCTAGTGCCTTTGAAACGTTACGATACATCATCTAGCCCTAGATGAACCGTTATGCAATGCGAAGCCAAACTACCAGCCTAGGTACTGTATTCTCTTGTTGTTTGTCGCATTTGTTAGAAACAAGGATATCTTTCAGCGGTCCACATTCAGAGGTCATGTTGAGTTTCATTGTTCTTACCTGTCCTTCATATGTTGCATAAAAATAGATGAATTGTATTAAGAATTCATTGCAGAATAGTTGGTATTGTATGTTGTGACGTTGTCTTTGTTTGTGGATAAATGCTATTGTTACCAACATCCTGACTTGATGCGGAATCGTGGCAGTGAAATCTTTTCGTGGCCATTATCTGTAGACTGTATGTAGACTTTCAAGAGAGTCATATTACCCATTCCCAGAGTCCTTCACCGTTGTGTTGTTCGCATTTCTCCACGAGGGTCCCTTTTCGCACAACCCACATCTCTCTGTATCTCCATCTTATTTCGTTTCTGATTTGGACTGAGATGCTTGCTTTCTAGCCTCGAATTATGAAATTGCTAGAATGCCGAGAATGAGCTATGCGGCAGCTTTGGTATAGGCAGTCTTCTGGATGGTATTCTAGAGCTTATCCATGGTTGGATCCTAGAGAATCTTTGGAATTTTACTATCAGCCCCAGCGTACCAACTGGCAATTGTACGGCCAGTAGCCGATTGTCGTATCTTGCATTCGGAGTCGGCCTTATTTGATCCTGCGCCCCAGATTTCCTAGAAAGACACCAAATCTCGAACTCGAAGGACAAAGGGACCACAAAAACTCGAGTTGGACTTCGAGAACCCCTCATTCATCATCCCCAAAGCTCAACGCGACTTTCTTTGCTTTCTTAGCAATTTTCGTCGTGCCTTTCTTCCCTTCCGCCGCCTTCGTTTCACTCATCACCTTTTTATTAGTGGTGAGTTTCTTCGCTGGTCTGTCTTCTTGCTCTTCTTGCTCTTCATCATCATTAACAGATCCAACAACCTTCCCAGCTTTCCTTTTCCTCAGTCCCCCAATAGCAGCCACTTTCTCCTTCTCCTTTTCCTTCTCATCCACGTCCTTCTTTTCTCCCTTTATTCCTCCGTCACCCTCTCCCTCAATACCACCACCATCGCCTCCTCCAAATTTCTCCCTCTCTTCCCACTCTCCCTTCGTCAGCGTCTCACCACTCTTCTCATCAAAATAAACCGGCTCATCCTCTTTATCTGCTTCCGCATCTCTGGGTTTCTTGGGACGTGCAGCGTGGTAGTCTTGTCGGCCATCTTGGTTCGTGTTTTGTGCTTGGAGACGCGCGAGGAATGGTGGGAGGGACGTGTCGTAGTGCAGGTTTTTGGGGGTGATTTTGTCTTTTGACATTTTGTCTGTGTAGAGAGGGCGATGATGGTGTAGTTTTGTGAGACGTGGTTGTGAGAGGTGCGATTGCATGAGATGTGGTTGTGAGAAATGTGACTTGAGAGATGAGCTAGTACGCTGCAATTCAATACCCTTGCCCCCTCTATGCAATATTGCTGAGTTTCAAATCCGCGTTTTTGACTTCCAGAGAAGAATTTTAGTGAGATGTCTTAATTGCGATGTCATCAACTGGATTATCTCCGCTGCTTAGAAAGCGGGTTGTGGTATGTATCAGAATTGTGAGATAGCCATGTTGCAGCAAATTGTGCCAAGGCGCTAAAACATTAGTCCAGAGCCCCTTTCTCTCATTGCCGATGCGGCGGGTTATCATTGCTCTAGAACTTTGACAATTCTTAGACAAAATTGTGACTTGTGGTGGCAGGAAGCACTAACTTTCATGAGTCTAAAAGAATAAAACAGAAAAAGGAGTAAATATTAAGTTAAAGGTGGTAATCAATTCACTTTCATGTTCTCAACAACTATCTCGCAATCCCACGTTTTTGGCCAACTTGCTGCAGACAGGGGGCCAGATCTTCAGCCAAGCGAACGAAAGAGTAAATCTCCCAATTCCCTAATCGCAACCTCAGCTCCCCTTACTGCAACATAATCTGTCACCACCAATCTCACCAACATCAACAATCACCATCTCCTGGCATCAGCGCCTCCTTTGATGTCCTAATACTCATTCACGTCTGCCAGGTTTGAGCGCAGAAGGTGGAAAACTCTCGTCCTGACGCGTCAGCGGAAACCTCAGGACCTCTTGTCCATCCACTCGTTACAGCATCCCTTGATTCAGCGCCAGGAAGCCTGTCGACTTCACCTCACGCCATTCAATTCACCCAGTCCTCTTTATCTTTACAAGTTCTAATAAGAGCGGCAGCGGCAACTGGTCTGCTGTGGGTTCACGACGTCCCGGAGTGTCTTCTCGCCCCCTTTACGAAACTTTTCTACCAGCAGTCTGCGAACAACAACATCGTAATGGGTTTTGTACAGAGAGTCTGGAAGCGGATGCCTACGGCGCCGGAGCTTCCTCAAACCGACGATAGCAAGACAACAAAACATAAGAGTTCCTCTCGATTGGCGTTCTTCAGGCGGCCGCTAAGGTTAAAGGGCAACTCTAGCATATCGATTCCGCTAGGCGTCGTTTTACTGTTTCCATGTATTGTGGTTGTATTGATATTGGTGCTATTTGCTCGGCACCCTAATTCAGGAGTTGGCATGTTAATGCCTGCTGGCGCACCTCCAGCTATCCGGTTAGTACGCCCTCTGCGATTTTGATCTTCAATGACTGATGTACTGTGCCACAGAAAAATCAGCGAACAACACGATAAGGTCTTTCAGGTAGGCTGCGAGAGACCCGTTACCACGCAACCCCGAGCAAAGGCAGCTTTCGTTGTTTTGGCTAGAAATCAAGAGTTGGATGGTGTTCTCCAGTCAATCAAGTCCATCGAACGCCACTTCAACAGATGGTATCACTACCCTTACGTCTTCCTCAACGATGCAGAATTCAGCACGACTTTCAAGGAGACTATCGTGAACTATACCAGCGGTACCGTTGAGTTTGGCCAGATTAACCCGAAGCATTGGGGATTCCCAGATTGGATCGATGAGAAGGTTGCAAAGGAGGGCATCGCCAAACAGGGAGATGCTGCTATCATGTATGGCGGTATGGAGAGTTATCACGCCATGTGCAGATTCTATTCTGGGTATGTCGAAATGAGGACAATTCAGCGAACCAGAGACTAACGGAAGGCAGATTCTTCTACAAGCACGAGCTTCTTGACAAGTATGAATGGTACTGGCGTCTTGAGCCAGAGATCAAGTATTTCTGTGATATTACCTAGTATGCATACTTTCTTTATCCCCGCGTATACGAGCTGACATCATCTAGCGATCCATTCCTGAAGATGATCGAAGCGAACAAAACCTACGGATTCACCATTGCTGTCAAGGAATTGAAGGAGACAGTCCCTAATATCTTCCGATATGCGTCTGCTTACAAGCGAGTCAACAATCTCACATCGCAAGGTCTGTGGGAAATGTTCGTGGAGCCCAAGGAAGAGCCCAAGGAGCCCGTGAATGACAATAAGCACGATCTACCTGAAGAAATTCTTCAAGGCGATCCATCTAGAGCCTCGCTTCCGGATATTGACCCTGACAACATGGAGGGAGAGAAGTATAACATGTGTCATTTCTGGTCAAATTTTGAAATTGCTCGTCTCAGCTGGTTCAGAAGTAAGGAATATGAGGATTTCTTCCAGATGATGGATCGTAGTGGAGGATTTTGGATGGAAAGAGTAAGTTACCCTGTACAGTCAGTTTTTGTGACGTGCTAACTTGAAACAGTGGGGAGACGCTCCTATTCATTCCCTCGCGGCTGGTGCCCTTCTTGCAACTCGAGACATCCATTATTTCCGTGATTTCGGTTACAGGCACACCACTATTCAGCATTGTCCCGCAAACGCACCTGCACGTCAAATGGCCAGACCTCCGTTTTTGGAAGAGACAACTCTTGATCCCGAGAAGCGGAAACAAGAAGATGATTACTGGGAGAAGTGGGATTCACCAAAGGAGAATGGTGTTGGATGTAGATGCAGATGCGACACCGATATTGAGGATGTCGAAGGAAAGCAAGGATCCTGTTTGGCAGAGTGGGTTGATGTTGCAGGAGGATGGGCAAGTCCTTGATCAGAATGTCATGGAACAAATTGACCGGGACTTAATAGAATGTGGAGACCGGGGATTGAAGATGAGTTATGCCAAGCGAGCTTGAGCTACCTCCAGGAATACTGGTGGAGCGGCACTGCTTGGAATGTTGTCTGGATGGGACTTGGGATGGGATATCCTCCTACTTGTATTGAATGGGCATGTGCATTGTGGCGTTTTGGCTGGCATGTCTATGTGGAAATAAATTTGATCATTTTTCGTCTAGTCTTTTGCTATCTTTTCATGTCGATCGATCCCTCGAATTGCCAAGTGGCATTGATAAGAGCCAGTAAAGTAGTGTCACTGGACTGGTTGACGCAATCTTCATCAAGAAGATTTGATACTCCTTGTTCTTTGAGAACGGTATAGAGTGGTGATTGAAGAAGTCTCGTGGTGTACAAGTCCGGAGGAGGCATCACTACCTCTACACGGAATTGATAGCCGCGAGAGACAAGCTTCGCCTCGAACAAATTCTCCGTATCCAGTGCAACGTTGCGCATCTCGGCCATTCAACAGAAGCTTAGAAAACGTCGTAGTAAGCTTCATGCCAAATTGTGGCTATTGAAATGATGCCACAACCTCACCTCTTTTCCACGTCAGCCAACATCGTCAAAAATTTCCATGTCCCTTCTATTTCATTTGCATGCCTCGGCAGAAAATATTTCTTTCCGCCTTAATTGCTGTTTTGGGTATATTACCGGTGCCATGTACTCCGAACCTAATTAACCGCTCATGGATGCGTTGGGTCTGGAATTCCCCGCATTCTGTGGGGTGAGGCGGCTCCGCGGCCCTTGAGACTTAAATACCCCTGTAAGAAATGTGCCTTCTGGAGGTGTTACTGCCGGACATCCTTTCGCACGGTGCTTGCAGTATATTGTTGTTTTGTGGGGAAGGGGATTATCTTGTCAGATGATGGGCAGAAAGGTTGGGATTGTGGGGAATAATATAGCGAGATGAGCTGCAATCGCTTGTTTCGTTTCGGTCTCTCCTTTTCATCGTTGGATGGTTTTGTTTAGAACAACCTGTCTTTTCCTTTTTGTGAATGTTGAAACATGATACCGTGAGAAAGTGCTTGATAGTATCATGATGTTATCATTCTGATATCAATCTATTCGCATTGGCAGAAAATTAGCAGCGCAAAATCGCTCATGCACTTTCGCAGTCTTTTAATACTCAGGGGGTCCGTGTTGTCTCGAAGCTTGAGTGAAGCTTGATGAAAGGCTCAGCGATGCAATTTAAACTCGGCATCGTCAGCCCTCGTCTCTCTACAGACGAAAGACAAAACAATCAATCTCACGGAGGCTAGATGTCCGCTACCCCTTAGTCAAGTGATTGATTGAATAGAGTATTGTGAAATTTAGCACGAACGTTGTGATCGCTGGCTAAGATTGCCAATTCTTGGAGTGATATATAATGACTTGACTGCTGCTGTGGCTTTTTGCTTGTTTTGATCCCAAGAAACGCATTACCTTTCGAATCTGGAAAGACATCAGAAGCCATCATGAAGTCTTCAATCTTGGGGAGCGCCCTCTTGGTCGCTTTGGCTAACGCTCAGGCTGGTCCATGGGAGAAGTGTAGGTAGTACACGCTTTTGCAAGAAGACACTTGCTAATATATTGATAGGTGGTGGTGAGGCTTGGACTGGACCAACAACCTGTGTTTCTGGATACTACTGTTTCTTCTCCAATCAATGGTACTCTCAGTGTCGTATGTTTTGTTCCAACCTTCCATCTCGAATATGATCGACTGACTTTGAATCTAGTCCCTGGATCTGCCAATCCTACGACTACCACCGCAGTCCGAACCAGTATGTCACTTACTCCCTAGAAACCGAACAGCAATGCTGATCCTGTTGTTCCTAGCTACAACCTCGAGCAGAACCAGCTCTGCGACTACCACTCGTATCTCAACCACCGCTATCACTACCACCAGAAGCAGTATGTACACTTCACATAATCGTTTCATCTACTGCAAAGCAAAATACTAAACCCATTCTCTAGCCACTACCGTCTCCACCACAACCACCTCCAAAGCCCCAGCTGGAACTGGTCTCACATGGTTAGGTGTCAACGAATCTGGTGGAGAATTCGGTCAAAATGTCATTCCAGGTACCTGGGGAACACACTTCATCTTCCCAGCCAACAGTGCCATTGACGTAAGCTCTTCCCAAGATCAAATTTGGTAGAATTTAAACGCTAACTTCGGGTCCTTCTCAGACCCTCGTCGCCCAAGGCTACAACATGTTCCGCGTTGCTTTCCTCATGGAACGTCTCGCACCCAACGGCGTCGGATCCGCCTTCAACACCGCATACCTCGCCAACCTCACGGCCAGCGTAAACTACATCACCTCCAAGGGCGCCTACGCCGTCCTCGACCCCCACAACTTCGGCCGATACAACGGTGCCATTATCACTGATGTCGCTGCTTTTGGTAGCTTCTGGACTAAGCTCGCTGATTTGTTCAAGACTAACTCCAAGATCGTCTTTGATACCAACAACGAATATCACGATGAGGATCAAACTCTTGTCTTGAACCTCAACCAAGCTGCCATCAACGCTATTCGTGCTACCGGTGCTACCTCTCAATACATCTTTGTTGAAGGAAACTCTTAGTAAGTTCCCTTCTACAACACTTCCACCCATCTTAAACTAGCGAACTAACTAACCTCCTTCACAGCTCCGGTGCGTGGACCTGGCCCCAAGTCAACGACAACCTCAAAGCCCTCACAGACCCCAACAATAAGATCATCTACGAAATGCATCAATACCTCGACTCCGACGGATCAGGAACATCAGACGCCTGCGTCTCCTCCACCATCGGCGCCGAGCGCATCGCTGCTGCCACCACCTGGCTCCGCCAAAACGGCAAGCAAGGTATCCTCGGTGAATTTGCTGGCGGTGCTAACCAACAGTGCATGACTGCCGTCAAAGGCCTCTTGGATTCCGTCAAGGCAAACAGTGATGTTTGGAAGGGTGCTCTTTGGTGGGGTGGTGGACCATGGTGGGGAAATTATATCTTTGGTTTCGAGCCCCCGAGTTCGACTGGTTACAACTACTATAACCAGGCGCTTTTGGCTTATAAGCCATAGATTGTTTGAGTTATGGTAGGAGAAAGGGAAGGCAGTTGTATAGAGAGGTGTGAGTTCCTTGAACTCCCATTGCTCTGTTGTTCAACTGCCTGGGAGATTTGAAAGATTTGGTGTGTTAAAGGTGGTTGAAAGCTGTCTATATTCAATTCGTCTGTGTATATATTGATCTAAAAAATGGGGAGAGCAGAGTTGTACATACTTTGAGGATGAAAATTATTTTGTTTTGAGTTGGGCTCCCTCCGGCAATGTATGTTTGGATTGTGGTATGTTCATTTCACAAAGATACACGTCCCATATTGTTCCACATGAGAATGGCAATTTTGATAAGATTCTATCATACCTATAATTGAGTATCCTAAAGAAAATGCATCATGAACAAAACGCTCTAGACAGCTTGCAAGATTCCGAGCGAAACCTTTTGCATCTACCTTCATCTCCACGCATAGACGATTCCACGCAGTTAATCACCGAATCTCGGGACTCAAAGCGGGACTCAAAGCTTGAATTTTCAATCCAGCCAGCTAGCACTTATCAAGTACAATCATCACCCGATAAAACCAATGCACAACCAGTCATTCGCACATATCGCTACGCTTATACCCTGATACCTAAAGCTTAGCAATCGGCTAGACCCTTCTTCCTAGACATCTCTCCACATCTCAGATAGTAAGCAAAGATTCTCACAGAAGCCCTTGGACATAAAAAAGGCATAAAACTTGCATAACGAGGAATGACAGAGTGAAAAAAGAACCTTTTAATTGAAGTCTAATTTATGTTACCTTTGCCTGGGAATATTCCATCGCGTTGTTCCGGTCAGTCCGTGAGACAGCACCCTCGGACCTTGCAATCACCCGTCCGGACTCCCGGATTTCTCCCTTGAATAACAGGCTCCACTAAATGCGTCAAGGCCTCAAGGTGACAACGACGAAAAAGCTGGTACTCAATCTTGCAATCCGACAGGACGACAAAAACGAGGCAGAAAAACCATGCGAATTTGAAAGGCGGTGAAACGAGCCCATCGGAGTTGTGTTTCTTTCACATGAAAAATTGTGTTTCTTTTTCTATATATATCTTCACTCTTCGACCAAGACGTCACTTTGCCGTTGATTCACACAGGAGTTCTCTGGACGAAGGATTACTTCTTATCTTAACATACAATCACGTTGGGATATTTGGTACTGAATAGATCTGTACAATGATCCCCAGGAAAGCTCATAGAAAGAGCCGGACAGGATGCCTGTCCTGCAAGAGTCGTCATGTCAAGGTAAGTTGGCGCTGCCATGACACTGCTCTATACATCGGTACCATTTCACACGCAATTACTGATATATCCTCAACTTTCATAGTGTGGCGAAGAACACCCCATCTGCACAAACTGCACTGACATGGAACTCACCTGCACCTACCCGCCTCCGGTATTGACCGCAGTCCAAAAGCAACAACTTCAATCTCAAAATAACAACACTGCCATCTACAGATGTAATCACTGCAGCCGGCACCTCTCACCTTCTGGAGGAGCTCGTCTCCAAAGTCGTAGTGCATCAGAAGATCGCTACCGCAGTCCCACGTACTTAACACCAAATTCATCACACGAGCGAATTCCCGCTGCTACTGCCACTGCCATTATTCCGACCTCGCCACCATCCAGCAACACAGATATCAATCCATCCACCCTCACTCTCTTGCACCACTTCACAACTCAGACCTCACTTACCATGAGCCCGGTTCCCAACGAGCAAAAGGCCTGGCAAACCACGCTCATCACTCTCGGTCTCCAACATCAATTCCTACTTCGCGGCATCCTCGCCTTGTCCGCTTTACATTTGGCATATTTGAATCCGGGTCCGCCCGCGATAGAGTATATGATCCAAGCCTCCACGCATCAGGATATTGGACTCACTGAATTCCGACGTAAATTTGATGCGGGTATCAGCGCCGAGACATTCGATGCGATATTAGCATTTTCCGTGCTCTTGGGCGTTCATTCCATCACGATAGCAGCTTGTGCACCGAACGGTCAAAGGCAATGGGAAACCAGTCCCAAAGACGGAGCATTGGGAGGTCGAAAAGACGGGCAAGGAGGAGAACGAGAGATGTCACAGGAGAGAAACGAGGTGTTCAATCAGGATGAGGAACAAGACGTCGTCATTGCATTCTTGGATGCTTCGGCTTTATTGCGAAGTGTGAATGCCCTACTTTTACCATCATTGGAATTGTTCCCTGACAGCGCACTCATGACCCTCCTTCAAGTCACACGGCAAAAACTGCCCGAACAACCCCCACCCTATCCAGATCTCGAATCACTCTTCCGTCTCGAGCTAGCCTGTTCGCAATTCTACTCATCCTCCTCCTCCTCACACAATCTCAATCAATCTGGCGAACGACAAGTCCTCAGCGAAGCCATCAGCATCTTGCGCTCCACATACGCCACTGCTTTCGACACCGAGAGTAAGGATACATTTACGATTGGTGTGGTGCTCATCTGGTCTATTTCGGTGAGTGATGAGTATTTTGCGCTTCTGGGGAGGAGACATCCGTGTGCCCTGGCGATCTTGGCGCATTTTGCGGTGCTGCTTCATAGGCATGATGAGGTGTGGTGGTTACAGGGGCTGGGGAAGGCGATGATTAGGAGGGTGGATAAGATGTTGGGGCCGGAGTGGAACGAGGTTATTAGCTGGCCGAGGATAGCGGCTGGTTTGACTGCGTGAGAGAAAAAGAGGGGGGAAGAAGGGGAAGGAAATGAAGGGTGGTGGAGATGCGAGATGATGAATGAGGAAAGAAGATGATGATAGAGCAAAGACGGAGGAAAATGATACCCAGGAAAGATTGAATGTTTTTGATTAAGCGAGTACCCATTTCATATGCTTGACTGTAGAAAGGCTGCAAGAACGTCCGAGGAAGAGCGATGATATTACTGAATACATGTAGAAAGAGAGAATAAAGAACAACCCCGCTTCAAATTCTTCCCGCGGTTTCTAATCGATTTCTCGTTAATTTGGGTTGTCCGCTTTCTTTTGTTTAACAAAGTGAGTGGATGCGTGAGATGCAAGTGTTAGAACATAGCAGCAAAAATGACAGAAGGAGAAGGTGTGTCATTGAAGCATCGTCCATTCTATTGAAAACCTCTCGATCAGAAACACGAATACTCCTAGAGATAGAGTTCAAGTCCAAGTGAACGCAGGAGCAGGTACTCATTTAGTTCACTTGTAAATTTGATATAGTCTTGAGATCTCCCTTCTTTCTGGATCTTATTTTCTTTGATCATACATCATCCAAACGCCTCTATGCTTCCAACACACAGATACATATACACACACACAGACGTACCCATACATATATAAAATACATTTTCATCCACTCCCCGCCCGCTTCACCCTCAAAACCAGCATCACCAACCTAAACATCCACACCACCCCCATGATAAGGACTCCACACCCCCCTAACACTCTCCCTTAAACTGCTCACGGGTTTCTTCACAACCTTCAGCTTCTCACCACTCGCATCCCTCAACAATCTCGCCTTCGCCTCAATCTGCTCCTTCATCAACCCCCTCACGCAAATAGCCTTTTGCTTCCCATTGATGTAGTGGCCGATGATGACGGGATGTTTACGTGGGCGGGGAGACACCGATATCTCGATCTGAGGGTTGGCGCGTGCGAAGGAGGTGAGTGTGTTGCGGAGGAAGGAGCTGTGTTTGTGTTAATTTTCGGTGGGTGGTAGAGCGATGGGGTTTGTGTTTGGGGGAAAGATAGGCAGAGAACGTACTTCATCCCCTTGGAAGAACCAGCCCAATCGCAGTAGTGAAAGTCGAGTTTTTTGCATTGGAGGATGAATGCGCCGACGCCGTTCTGGTTGTTTAGTTTGTTTGATTAGCTTTTCGGCCTTTGCAAGCATGAATTTGTCCTCCTTTTGTCCATCCATCCAATTCCTCCCATCCCATCCCATCCCATCCCGTCCTGTCCTGTCCTCCCCGCTCCAACTATCCCCTTGATGCCTTCTATCCCCCCAATCCCTTTCTATCACCTCCCCTCTTCCTCCACCTGTCCCTACCTCTTATGTCCTTCTGTCCATGCCAACCCATAAACCATCATCTTTCCACCCTCCTTCCCCCTTCCCCCTTCCCATTGCCGCAGATCAAGAAGAGAACAAAAAACCACATACCTGGCTAGCCGTAACCTTTCTCAAAGCAACAACTGTCATTTCTGCTTTTTTATTACCTCCGCGTGTCGTGGTGGTAGTATAGTTGTGTAGGTTCCCCTTCTTCTGTATGTCTGCCGTGCCATGAAATGAAGTTCGCGATGGATGGAATTTTGAGAGGTCCGAATTCGTATTGATATCACGTGAAAAGTCGTACTCGTATTTTTGCATGCCAAGCTAATCACAAAGTGTATCTTGGCGACCAAGCAAAGAAGCGAACCAATGGGAGGGCGGCAAGCCATCGATGTCTGAGCTGCACATTATGTTACTTGCGGAAAGGCTGGATGGCTGCAATGTTTTGCATTCGCGATTTCGTCCTTCACTCTTTCTGACAGTTTCAATTTTCCGAAGACGCTATTGAATGGTGAAAGAACGTTAAAAAGGTAGATACGTCTTGGTTTTCTTATTTGGAGGGTTTGGGGGAGACTTGTATGTTGATCTTCAGTGTTTTGAGGGTGTTGGCTGGTTGATCTTCCTGAAAGATAGACAGAACAATAGATGTATAAGGAAAAGAATATATTCCTTGATGGTCTGTTCGAGAGTTGAATAATATCCGCCTGTCAGGTATGATTTTGTATGTCTTTGTTGCCTTATCTTGGGGTGACCGAAGGAAGGAAACCCGAACGTTTATTTTAACACGCAAAAATTGCCCAGCGAAATAATTCATGACATGGAGGAGCAGACTGAGGAGTTGAGCTCATAGGCTTATGTTCATTGGTTTCATTAATATATGTGCACCCAGTCTCATCTATATAGTATTAAACTTTAAAATCCTTCCTCCGCATCCTTCTCTATTTCAACAGTCGGAGTCCATCCAGGTGTGCGGTCGTGTACCGACAATCCCACGACATTCATCCAACGATTTACTTCACTTAATTCCTCCTTGTTCACCTTCTGTAATATTGATGGGGGAAACAATCCAAAAAGATATCCAACCTCTCTTTAAGCCCATTTACCCAAAAGCGCCATCAATCCAGCACCAAGTACCATACATCCAAATGCGCCCAACATCATACCCATCGAACTCTTCCTCATCTCCGGATTAAACATAAACTCATGGGCCATCAACTCCACCAAACCAGTATAGATCAAAATACCCGCACTGATACTATCAAACACACCATTCACAATCAGCGTCCTTTGACTTCCGGGTTCGAAAGTCTCCCTCACACCAAGACCGACAGCGATTGCAATCGGAGTCGTCAATCCATACGCCGACCCAAGCACCCACGGCATCCACTGTTTTCGTTTCGGCCACGCCGCAGTCGCGAGTCGCGAACCGAGACCGAGTCCTTCGAAGGTTTGATGGAAGACGAGAACGATGTAGAGGACGTTGAACTCGTCGCCTGTGACGGCGAGAGTCAATCCGATGAAGATGGAATGGAAGATCACGCCGAATTCGAGGATGAAGATCGCGGTCATTTGGGCGGCGAAGTGGTCAGCGTCGGAAGTGTGCGTGCGGGAGTGTCCGAGGTGGTCTTCTCCGCCGGGTGGGTAGGTGAAGTCATCTGGCCGACCGGGGACGCTGTTGTGGATTGGGAGGCCGGTTGCTTTGGAGGATGAGGCTTCAGTTGAGGTGATGGTTTGGCTGTCGCGGTGGTCGAGTTCGTGTTCGTTGGTGACGGAGTGGTGGTGAGCTGTGGGTTTGGTAAGTAATGGTTCCAGAGAATCACCATCGACTACACATCATTGGCTTCTGGTCCATTGAAACACTGGCCAATTATCTTTTGGGGAGGAGGGATGAAATGAAGTCAAAGTACGTACGGTCATGAGCGGGCTTTTTGTCGCTGTATCTGAGCATGTTCTTGGTTGGGTCGGAGGACTCGACATCATCGTGGCTGTGATTGCCGAAGATTTGATATCTCGAGGCCATCAATTCGATGAAGAACATGGAGAAAATGGTCATCAACGCAATCGCCTCTACCCAAGGATACTCAGTGATAACACCCGTCAAACAAGGCGATAAGAGCGCATCATTCGCAGGAGCGAGCAGCTTTGCATGTTAGTGAGAGGCAAAGATAGGTGGAGAGAGAACCGACATGAATAAAAGCCGTCGCGATAATGACCCCCGAACCAAAGTACTTTGTGATGAAGAATGCGATTGGGGGCACGCGCATGCGCTTTGTACGTGCTGCCATGATTGGAAGAAGAGCACCTAGAAAGGAACCAAAGCCGATGACGAAGATGGACGAGATTCGAAGTCCCAATCGGCCATCGTACTCATTGCCAGCATCGCAGCTGACGGTCACACTTGGGTCCTCCATTCTTGCTCGTCGTCCTTCTCAAGGCGCGCGCACGTCTTCGAATTCGATCCTCGATAGCGATAATCCTCTGCGACGAAGGCGCTGGTCTTGTCCTGAGCTGGTGAGCTGGTGAGCTGGTGTGTGTGGGAGCTGCTGACAATGCCTTGAGACGAGCTCAGGAATGAAAGGGTGCGAGACAGGCGCGCGCGGCGTTGATCTATATATTTTCCAGATTAGGGTTCTCAAGTGCGGGATCCGGCAAAGATGATGCACGAGACACACGCCCGGATTGATTCGCGCAGGGATCGAGAGAAGTGGGAAGGATTGTGTGTTTATGAGAGAGGCTTGTTTGGGTACCCTGTGAGCTACCTGCCTCCTCCTTCCACCCATCCACCCATCCACCTTTCACCCTTTCACTTGCTGCAGGATATAAAGTATCCCACGCAGAAGAAAGGGCGAGATGTGATCTATGCTATCTTCACTTGTTGGACGGTACGTGAACTGTCACATATTGTTTGTGTACCAAGATACGCTCATGTGCCCACAGGAAGTGCAGAGAGAGAGATGGCGGAAGGGCACCATCACAGTGTGAGTCGAGGGGATGCGTGCGGTTCTTCAACCTTGATGGGTACCCGTCAGCGAAAAGGTGGAGCCGCCGCCGAAAAGAAAAAATGAAAGCAGAGTCCGCTGAAAACACGCCGATCAACGTTCAGAAGTGAGAAGATACGATGCCCATTTCATTACAATCCACACAGTCCAGTACCCCCAGGAAGCCTACAGAGTCTTGATTTACTGTATCTGTCCGACTTTTCCGAATCGCAAATGATAAGATTCTGCTTCTACTGATGATGGAGAGGCTTCGAGCTTAACTGGGTGCCAAGGTTTCGCTAGCCGGACCAATCATGCAACGCGCGTTTCTGCTGCTGGTGGGCGCCAGAGATGTCCATAAACCACGAAACTTGAATACGCATTCTGTCCATCCCCAGAATATTTAGATACGCCAAGTATGCAAAGCATCTGACAACCAGCTGCACAAGAAAGCTTGAGGTTTCTTGTCTTTCTTGTCTTTCTTGTTCTTTGTCTTGGGATTCTTGGCTGGGTTTCGCGAATGCAACCCTCGGGTTCTCGCTTGTTGTGCAAGCGAGGAGGAGGTTGTTTTGGAGAAAACACCTTGTTGGATACACATCTCCCCAACCCCTATAACACATGATTGACCAGAAATCCTCCTCATGCATATCCATCGTTCCAAAGTTTCAGCCCACTCTTCCCTCATCTCGGGCACATTTCGGATGAGTGAGTTTTGGGAATTGAGGGACTCATGGCTCTCATCTCATGTTCCGACAGTTCGAGATCATTATTGTTGACGTATACTGTATTGTACCCCCACTGCTTTGAATCCTTAACGACCTTCTTGGATACTGATTCCTTCATCTGTTGCTTGTGCTTGTACAAATATATGACACACAGTAACGAGTAAACCGTCAAGTCACTCCTAGGCCGCGCAAGTTCATCCCTCGTTTTCTCATTATCGGAACCAGGCGAAACTGGGGATGGAGAACCAATAACATTTACCAAGCTATGCCACACGGAGATATTCCTCGCTCGTCGGTACCGTCTGAGACATGTGTCATGCATCATTTTGATTGCTTGACCAAATAATGCACATCAAGTGCCATCCCACTCCCAAGTGGTGAGAGTTTCACCAAACCTTGGGCATCACCACTGACCAATTGTAACCATGATCCATCTAGTATGCAATCAAGAGCAAGAGAACAAGTAGTTCATGCGAGAGGAGATGTGTGCATTTGTTTTCCTCTGGGTCGATAATCCGAAAGCACTGTTGTAGCGTTGCTCACCCAGTTCCAGAAACCCTCGACTGCTTGGACAGACCACACCAAAGAAATCAAGCGTTGCCCCCACTCGTCTTTTTCCCGTACTCGAGGGTCTCCAAGTGAAAAAAATGACAAATTTGCAGTTACGGCAAGTTAGCTCCCTCGAAGTTGCAATTTTCTGGTCCACCAAAGATTGGGCTCTTCCTCGGCATCCAGAAAGAGACTAACAGTGGAACTGAAACCTGCATGTATGTATACAGGCATCATGTTTTCAATGCGGTCCATACATGGTTGGAATGTGACTTGGTCGCTTCTAGTCGCATTCAACCAACTCGGTTGAGCAGCGGGAGTCAGCCGCGACGATGATATTTTACTTAGATACCCGTTGCTGTTTGTCAAAAAAAAAGGTGGAAAAGGGAGAAGGTGATATGCTGCTCTACATGTTCCATGATTGCGTGCAGGAGCTCTCTTGGTTGCACACTACAATGCCGCCAACGCAGCCGATTGAAGGTGCAAGTCTGGCTGACCTTAGGAGGAAAAGGTTTTCCAAAAAATCCGGACCTGCGATAGTAAAAACAATACTTAAACGTAGTAGTAAAGTCAAAGTGTCCGAGAAATAAGATCTGAATCGGAAGACCATTTCATTTGTTATTCGTGATGATATAGTACATAAACGTTTGGAAAACATTATGCTGAGCAGTTATCGAGCACGAAATTAGCCCGACCCTTAGATACTCTAGTGATTTGGGTTGGGCCAGTCCCAAAGATCATTACCAGCCATATCCTGCGTTTCTTAGGCGAGTCTTAATATTCCGATTGTCGAGTTGGACATTCAAGAGGAGTTGTTGACCAACTTAAGCCGCGACTCAATATTCGCGTGCTTGTTGCCCAAGCCCAGCTGCTTTTTTCCTACATTGAGATTGACTTCCTCCTTGATGAGGGAATATTCCGTGCAATCGGCTCGCAATAGCTTGCTCAAGCTGTGTTGGATTGAAGCCCTGGGCATCAGAGCCTCCGCCTTTCGTCGTTGGGAGACTTGATGGCTCGATGAGCATTCTCAGACAAGCAAGCTACTCGTGTGGAAGTCCGTTCCAGATTGTCCAAAGCGAAGCTTGAAAATCCCGCTCTTGAGCAGGTATGGTTTTGCAACACCCTTCCTAGATGATTTCAAGAAGAATACTGCAGCTCCAAACCCACTGCCCTGAATGGCTGATCCCTTCTCCTCAGATCAATCTCACTCCCCAAACTGAACAAAATCTCCTTTACCCTCCCCTCCCACAGCAGTCCAATCTCCCCATTCTGTGTAACCCTGGCCTTAAAGACACCTGCTACCTGCTCCGGTTCAAACCGCTCTTCGATTGGCAGCGGAGGATCCATTCGCCACTCCATCTTAGCCGCATGACTCCTCTCTTGAATCCTCGCTCTCCTGGTTTTCATCCTCCACAGCTCACAACCCATCAACACTTGGCTCTCATACTTATTCACATTAAAATTTAACATTGAGCACAGGGAGAGATGACGACCTGCTTTTACAGCGTATGTCATGTTTATGTCTCCCATGGGATTGGCTGTCAAGGTAGCGGTGAGAGGAACGCCTTTGTGCGCAGGAAGAGTGGCGAACCGTCCCCCAATGCTCATGCCACCGGGATGTTTCTGAGTACCGTAATAAATCTCCGCGCCAGCGCTGAGACGTCCATAGATCCTATCTTCGAGGCGTGTGGGCTCCGTGGTTTCTTTCCTCGGATCAGGACCAAAGTTGTAAAGACCTGTCAAGCCAAAAAATCCGCCATCTGTGGAGAACAGACTCTCTGTGCTGTATTTCCCCACATCGTACTGATGTACGGCCATTATGTTCCCTCCGTTCGGTAGCCTGCTGTTGCTAGTCACATGGAATTTAATCTGTTGAGTTGGACTGATCCTTCGCAAATATAATGCTTCCAACTGACTCTCAGGTAGCTTCAAGCATCCGCGAAAGAGAGTGTCTCGTTTGTCAATTCGCTTCCCGCCCTGCCATTCTTCCCACATCCACGACTCATCTACTTTGCGCAACTCTTGTATTTGTCGATAGCCTCTTATAATCTCGTGCAGATCTATGCCGCTGCTTTTGGATGTGGTGTGGAGAGGAACTGTGGTGTATGTGTACGAGAGGGAGCCGTCTACGTAGTTAACATTGCCGAGGCTGTAGGATGTTGCAAAGTTGGGAGAGGAGAGAGAGGATATATTCAAGCGTACGCCGTGAGGTGTCGGAAAGACGAGCAGCGCTGTATTCTCATCTTTAGTTGACACTCGTCTGAGGGTTACCGTGGAGCGATTTACCTCTGGCCGTGTCTTTCAAGGCTAAGTACCTATTCTCAGGATCCCAATTCGAGGCTTTATAGAACGTCTGTTCTACAAAATCCATAAACTCCAACATATTTTTGTTGTTCAACAAAAGGAAAGGAGAAAAGAGCTCAACCTTGAAATCGATTGGATGTTCTGAACTTCGAAAAGCGAAACTGGGATTCGCGACGTTCACCTCCACACAGATCACCTCCTAAGGCCGAAAAAGGGACCCCTGCTAGCGCCAATCCCACCACTATCGCGATAAGATCAAGCAGAACAAAAATTCTCGAAATCCGACCGCATCTCCAAACCATCCCCTCCGAAAACCACCACAATCTCTCCTCCCTAGCCCCCACCTCACACACACACAACAACTTCACAATGCCAAAGTCTAAGCGCGCGAAGGTGGTTCACCTCTCGAAAGTCGACAAAAAGGGCAAGGAGCTCTCGCTCAAACTCTTCGCCAACGTGCGAGAGTCGCTAGATCAATATCAGTACTGCTTCGTCTTCTCCGTCGAGAACATGCGCAATACCTATCTTAAAGATGTCAGAACCGAGTTCAGCGATAGCCGGTATGCAATTCTCCTAAATGTTGAACAATTCGTCTGGCAGATGAATATGGATAGTGACTAATGTATACAACCACCACAGATTATTCTTTGGCAAGACCAAAGTAATGGCCAAAGCCCTCGGCTCAACCCCAGAAGACGAGTACCAACCCTCGACACATCTCCTCTCCAAGTACCTCGTCGGCAACGTCGGTCTGCTCTTCACCAACCGCGAACCTGCAGCCATCAAAGAGTACTTCACCAACTTCGCCAAGACGGATTTTGCGCGTGCAGGAACTGAGGCGACGAGGTCGTTCACCGTGCCAGCTGGGATCGTGTATTCGATGGGAGGAGAGATTGACGCGGAGAGTGATGTACCTCTGGCGCACAACTTGGAGCCAGAGCTGAGGAAGCTAAACATGCCTACGAGTTTGAGGAAGGGAAAGATTGCGCTGGATAACGAGTATGTGGTGTGCAAGGAGGGAGATGTACTGGACAGCAGGCAGACGAGATTGTTGAAGTTGTTTGGTGTCGCCACTGCTGAGTTCACAGTGGGATTATCTGCGTAAGTTCTGTCGAGTCTACTTCCATGATCAAGAACATGTCACTAACAGATTGTAGATACTGGAGCGCAGCTACGAACGAGGTGCAGGAGATCACCATTGCAGAGGATTAGATGATGAACTTTTTGCTCGCTTTGCAAGTGTCCTATTTTCTACCTATCGTATCATATCATACACTCAGGGAACCATGAATCGGCGTTGAAAAGGCTGGCGCAAGTCGATCATTTATCGAAACGGACAAAAATAAAATGAAAAAATAAAATGAAAAATAAAATGAACCAATTTGCTGCCTGGGCTATCCTCTCTATCTTACCACCTCCTTTTCCTCCCTTTTCTGATAATACAAGCAAGAAACCTTAAGCACTGAAGTCAGATGGTCAGACGTTGGATAGCGTTACCTCTGACCTACCTCCCAAGGGCAATACCGTTGCGTTGCGGAACCAGGTCAAAGAATGAGACGCTGTAAGATGGCCAGCCTTCCATGTATTATCATATTAATCCAACTGGTAGTTGGGTAGAGTCGCTCCGGGTCGACCTAACGGCGTTTCGAATTGATGTACAAAGTTGAGTTACCATAATTGAAAATGTCTTGTTGGTGGGCGACGCGACTATGATAGTTGTTGAAGAATCGGAATGAGCAAGTAGAGGTGCAATACTACCTTGGGCGGATGCATCGAAATATCGCTTACCCCTGTTGAAGAAGGGAAAGAAAGGTTGAAAACTCGAAAACCCACCACAGATAAAGACAAACCAAAGAGCCTAGTACCGACGGAGCTTCCTAGGATCTTGATCGTACCCGTTGCTCTCGTGGGCTCTCTTTCTCGAGTCATCATCTCGTGGTCGATCGTCTCTTGAGCGCCCTTCGTCGCGGCGTCCATACCCATCGTCACGGTCTCTTGGGTCTCGATCTCTGTAACCACCATCTCTTGACTCTCGTGATTCTCGTGGTCTTACCGGCTCCATATTGCTTCCACTTCCACCTCGAGGCGCATCGCGATCACCGTATCTGTTACCGCCACGATGACCACCGTTTCTATCATCAAATGAGCGACTGCCACCACGGTCATACCCACCAGCCCCTGAGCCATTGCGATCTGGAGATTGACCTCCTCTGAATCCACCACCTCCAAATCCACCTCCACGGCCGCCTGGTCCGGCTGGAGCATTGGGAGGGGGGGCACCGTTGGAGCCTCCATACCCACCACGATCTCCTCCTCCGAATCCGCCTCTGCCACCAAAACCAATACCTCCTCTACCACCGCCACCGTAACCTCCTCTGTCTTGGAAGCCCGCGCCTCCCCTGAATCCACCTCTTCCCCTGCCGCCATCGAATCCTCCTCGGAATCCTCCTCCGCCTCTGAAGCCTCCTGGTCCTGAAGGGCCGTTTCCGAAACCACCAGGACCCATTGGGCGAGGTGGAACAGACTTTGTGTATCCGCGGCCCCCAAGGCCGCCTCCAAATCTGCGAGGCTTCCAGCCCTTGACGGTTCTGCCACGTTCAACATCTACCTTGATGCGGCGGTCTTTGATACGAATACCATCACAGTTTTCTAGAGCAGCTATTCACGAAGCGCGAGCAAGTCGCATTTGTCAGTCTTTTTGCCCATACCTGAGACACCAAGCTGGACCGGTGGGGAGAGAAAGGAAAAGATAGGCAAGCTTGAGGGCCATCTTTGAATAAAGTAGACAACTTCTTGATATACGGGATGTTTCGTTCTGTGCATGGGGGAAGGGGTTTATGGTCGCTTTACCTCTCATATCTTTCTCGCGTTCGTAAACAACGAAGGCATATCCACGGTGCTTCTTCTTTTTCTTGAGGGGGTTTGGTTGCGAATCAACTACAATTCGGATCTGTGAAGTATTAGTACTTATAGGAAGCGTGGGATATCATCGAGCATACTCTCTCAATAGGACCAAAACGACCAAACTCGCTCTCGAGGTCTTGTTCATTAGCATCATAGCTCAATCTCGCAACGATGAGCGTCTTGAACGCGTCACCTCGAATATTGGGGTCTTCTTGGGGTTTGTCTATTTGAATATAGGTCAGCAAACCATCCGACAAAGTCACATACATCCATTATCTCAAGAAGGTGATAGTAAAGGTGACCAGAACATGTAGAGCCGCACTCACAAGATACAGGGCCCTCTGTCAACAGCTTCTGTTGCTTCTCTTTCTTCTCGAGCTTGACACGATCTTTTCTCTGCAACCAACTCTCTGTTGGCTCATACACATCCGTCTCCTTATATTCCTGAAGCTGTGGAAGAAAGGCAGCAAGGCCGCTGATGTTTGCGGTCTTACGTTCCTCTGGCGCGTGGTCGGACGGAGGTACCCAGCGCAGGGGAGGGCGAGGCGCGAAGAGCGCGAGGAGATTTGGGGGGAGTTTGTCGGTCATGGTGTTGTTGATGATGGATTGATCCTGATCGATCCGAGTGATGGATGAAGATGCGCAGCTCCGAGGGCTGATGACGTTGGCAGGTGCAACGTGGTTTGGTGATTATACAAATATCAGCTCCGTGTCGCAGGTTGGGCGACCTGGAATTTATTTGAGACCAAATTAGCTGGCTGATCCACTATGTCTTGGCAGTAGTATTCCTTCAAAGTGATGAAACAAACAGGCAAAAGGTATCGTCAAAGTAATCTAGAAAGAGATTCTTGATGAAGGAATGATCTAAAGAAGACTTTTGTAATTACCTACAAACCTCAATGTCGATTTTCAGATATTTCAAACAGGATTTGGAGACGTCATACAGGAGGACCACCTGGCTTCACTTCACCTTCAGCTATACAGCCGAAGCTTTGAAGAATTGGAACGTCAAAGGACAAGTTTTAAAATCAAAGAATTAGACAAGTCGTAGTGGTAGTTCAATCTTTAGTATATCTATCTATATTCTATTTCCTAGTAGGCAGTTGCCTCTGGCGCTTTACTATGAACAAGTATCAATTCACATGACAGGTGGAGTAGACTGGTCGTCAAATTTGAATTTTAAATGATGTAGGTGCTCTTGACTTACGTCTTGATTGTGTGATTTGATCGTACTCAATTTCGACCTACGATTCCTTTGTTTTCTAAAATGGAATTAAAGGGTTACACAACTCACGCTTCCGTATTCTGATATTCACGGGATTAACTCACCAATCACCAACAAAATCAGACTTGGCAGCTATGCCTTGGAAAAATCTTTCCCTCTGTTCAGCTATCAAATTTCCAGATAAGTTCTGGATAGGTAGAGATATCTTATGCTCTTGAATTTTAAAAATTGCCAATCTACTGATAGTAATCATATATCAGTTCTCTATCTAAAGCGGAAAGAGCCTGTTTGGGGAAATTGCTATCGAGTACTACACTACAAATCCGCGAGCAAATATCTAAAGTTTAGGATAAAAAATTCCGTGAAATTCTCAACAGAAGGCTTGAAAGGCTTTTCAGATATTCAATAATAGTGTATTTGTGCAAAATACAGGCCAGGCGAGGCAGGCTCTCCAACTCCGCCAAGCCCTGAATTAAGTGAATAATTCCGATTGGCCTATGCACGATTACCTCCATTATTACTGCCAAGATTCAACCACAGACTTGGCACAATCTATTGTGAGTAATAATACAGTGAATAGGCACCCTGTTCTTCATCGAATCACAGGACAGATGGCCGAGTGGTTATGGCGCGTGACTCAAGCAAAGCATCTTTGCTTAGATGGTTCTATCATCTAGTATTCTCGTAGGGAAACCTGCAGGGGTTCGAATCCCCTTCTGTTCATTAAACTCTCCTTCTCAGGAGAATCTTTTTTTGGCGCTTTTACTCAACTTTAAAACTGTGGGAAAAGACAGCGAGGTTCTTTTAGAAGTTATGCTTGAGGTAGCGCAAACACCCTGTTAAGAAGTGTTTATTTATTTATTAATTCATTATTTGAGTTCATCTTTGACAACTCGACGAATGCTTGTAAATCATTAGGGTCAGAAGAAGAAAAGCTCACGGTTGCTCACGACTGACTCCCTGGACGATACCCAGTGTGATAAAAAATAATCTGATTAATTGATTATTAATCAAAATCTAATCAAAAAATTTGATTTGATTTGATTAATGAATATTTTGATCGATTAGATTTATAAATCAGATTAATCTATTAATCAAGTCTTGGCATAAATCTCATGATATCTGTTAATTCTACGTTCGGTGGTAACTTATTAAGGACTATTATATAAGAGCTAGATTATTAAGCATAGGGGCTTAGCCAATCAGAGCACGCGACTAGTAGCTTGGCATTAATCTGATTATGAATCTGATTAATTGATTTGATTAATCGATTTTAGAAAATACTTGATTTGATTTGATTAATGGCCTATAATCTAATCAAATCTAATCATTTGTCACACTGACGATACCTTTAAGAGAAGAACTGGGAAAGGTAAGTCTCAGGATGGTACTAATGATCACGGAGGGACTGGTGGTGATATAGGTAGTAGTGGTGATGGGGTTACGTATAAGAATGCGTTGGGGAGAGTACGGGCGAGTACGAGAGATCTTGGTGTTGGTGCTGATGGTGGTGATGAAGTTAGTCGTCGTCGTCCTTGGAGAAGGGAGCTGGAAAGTGAGAGAAATAACGGTATTTCAGCAGAATTAGGGGAGATAATGGTGATGAAAGAGGACGAGGTATGCAGAGAAATTTCTGCTGCAAGAGGCGATGGTGGCGGATGATTGTGCAAAGAGGTGATGGTATCTTGACATGTTAGTGGAGCTGGTAGGAGTGGTAGTGTGGTTGGAGATCCATTGATTACACTTTTAGGTGTGAGCGTGATGGGTGTAGTCTTTTGTGAGGTTGTTCCGAGCGGATTGATATTGGGGCTTTGAGCGACTGCTTTGTCGGGATTTCTGCGAACTGCGAAAACAGATGTTCAAGTCTCTACACTGGAGTTGAATGAGATATCAGGTATATCCAAGAAAGAGACAGAGGCGGCTTTGTTTGATACAATGATATATATATTAATATATTCTTGTGTGCTTGAACAACTTGCGCAGCTAACTACCTGCCTGATTCCACTTAACATCAACGATTTCCAAAACAAAACACAGAGGTATATCCCAAAACGCCTAAACCACAAGTCTGTCCACCCAACAGGTTTTTTTTCCCCGCGACTTCATTTCTATCATCAACCAAACATCACTCATACAAACATTCATTTCATCCACAAATCTCGTCTTCTCCAAGCAAGATCAATTTTCAATAACCCCCTCCTCGGGTATACCTCCTTTCCACAGGCACACGTCCATAAGGCCTAGTCGTTGTATGATATGTCACTTCGGGCTCTCTGAACCCCCCACCACCACCGAAAAAATCGCTTCTTCTCCTCTCAACGAATTCTCGTGGTGTGGTATCGACATATTGTTGCGGTCGAGTTCTTTCCATGTAATCCTCCGCATCTCCACTCTGTCTGTAATACTCTGGCTCCATGTACCGATCCCCACCATACGGCAATCCAGCATCCGAATGAGTTCTTGATGAAGGAGGAGATACCCATCGACGTGTTTCACCACCAGCTCGAACATATGAAACGATAGTCTGAGGCTGCTCTCTCCTCTCCATTGGATTTGGTCGTTGCTCGACAACGAGCGATCTCTGCACGACCACAGGGGCAGATTGGCGTTCAACGAGAAGAGGACGTTCGAGCATCAATGGTCTTTGAGATGGAATCGGTGGTGCAAATCGTTCGCGGTCAAGCAATGCTCGCTCGTGTTCATACTCTAGCATTTCACGCTCACGTTCCCGTTCGCGGTCTCGCTCTAGACGGTCGAGTCCGTGCTGCTCGGCTTGTGCATCAAGTTTGCCGGCTTGATAGGCAGCTGCCACGGGATCGAATCCAGGAACAGTCCTTGGAACTTCGGGAACGGAGTAGCGATGGAGTGGTACTGGTCGTTCGGGCGACCAGGCACGTGGGTCAACGTGATAGTTCTTTTGATGATCCCGCTTGCGTTCGTAGCTGTGAGTGCGTTTCTTGTCTTTCGATTTGCGTTCGCGAGAGTCAATACTGGTGTTGAGAGAATCACTGTATTCGGACTCTGAGCTGTAGCTTTCGTCGGAATCGTATTGGTCAGAACTAGAGTCGGAGTAATAAACTCCTTTGCGTTGGGGTTGTGCTTTTTTGCCAGCTGGAGGGCGAGATCCGTCCTTTCTGATGGGGCCTTTAGATGAATTGCCTTTGGGATGTTCGATTTTAAAGATTTGTGGTGGTGGTCCTCCTCCTCCGCCGCCGCCTTGGTTCATTCCAGGATGGTGCATAGGTGGTGGGGGTGGTCCTCCTCCACCGCCTTGCATTCCAGGGTGATGAATAGGGGGTGGTCCCCCTCCTCCGCCGCCCTGCATTCCAGGGTGGTGCATAGGTGGTGGAGGGGGTCTTTGATGTTGCTGCTGCTGCTGCTGTTGTTGTTGTTGATGATGATGTTGAGGTGGTATTGATCGGTTCTGCATCATCGTCCTTTCATGCTTGGCTTTTTCAATGGCTTTGTACAGAGCCAGCGCATCTAAGTCCTTTACCGGCGACCGCTTAAAATAAGCGTACATAGTTACGGTCTCCCTCTTGTTTTTGATTTGCTTCTCTTTCCTTTGTATTTGTGCCAGGGTCCATTCAAAGTTCGGATCTCGTTCTTTGTTCGCTAAATCATCCGACAAGTCGGTAATCTGTCTGTCCTGGTTTGGGTATAAGGCCAGCTTGTTTTCGGCCACCGACTTTCCTTTCTCATTAGCCTTTTTGATCTGTCTGATGATATCTTCCTGTGATAATTTCTCTTCCTGTACTTCTGACCTCGCCCAAGTTGGAGTGTCCTTCAGGTTGCGGGGAACAGCTTTGCGGATGGAGAAGGCGGCATAGGTAGTAAGCTTTTTAGTCGCAGAAGCCTCGTCCATTACCGGCACTACCACTGCCTCCGGATGCTTGATCTCAACCACACGAGTGGATTGTTGCCGAGGTGGGAATTGTCCAGGGGGGAAGCCAGCAGGAGGGCCTTGGAATTGTCCAGGAGGAAAGCCAGCAGGAGGACCTTGGAATTGTCCAGGAGGAAAGCCAGCAGGAGGACCTTGGAATTGCCCAGGTGGAGGACCACCAGGACCTCTCCACCCAGCTGGTGGGGGTCCTTGATTGTGAGCCATTTTTTTGTTGAGAGTGTGAAGAGAGAAGAGGTATGTTAAGTGAGGGGCACTCGCAGACAGGCAGACTAAGCCGGGCGATGAGATTATTGAAGACAGAGATGGTTAAGGAAATTGAGAGCCGGCGGGGCGTAAAGCTCTTATAGCAAGACGAGCCTCGGTGAAGATCGCAGCTCTGGGTCTACTACGGCGCGGTAATCTGGCTGTAGTGGGTGTTTGTGTGTGTGTAGGTCTGTCCCGAAGTGAGGCGAGCGGAGGGGCAGAAGAGGTGTATAAGAAGACGTTGTCCCCGAAGTTGCACACACAATCTCTGGTGGCGTTCACGATCGCAAGATCCCAGATTTTGCAACGACCAGAATCTGGTTCGCTGTGTTTGTTGTAATGGAGGGGAGAGACAGAGAGAAGAAGGGGAAGGGCAACTCGCTGACCGAGTACTCTAATAGCTCCCTGGCCTGCAGAGACGGGCGGCGGGGAACATTCAAGGCCTTCTATTCCTCGAGCAAGCGATCGAGTCGCACAGCGCATTCATCGCCCGCCCTCACCGGGCTGCAGTCTGCAGATGATTGAATAATGCAGTGCAGACGACAGTGAGTGAAGGCACTGAATGCAGGCAGTGAGAATGCAGGCCTGTGGCGTGCATCCTGCAGCCAATTGGGGGCGAAGTGGTGACAGGCCAGCACTTGACAGCTTGCTCAGCTTGAGGCTCTGTCCTGCGCGCCCAGGAAAGAGTCATCGCCCTGCCATAGGGCGCAATGGATCATCGGTGTTTGAGAGTTGGGGAGTTGAGCATTTATGATCCGATGATTTGATGTTCCATTGTTATCAAAGCCCGGATGCAAGCGAGGTCGACTTGAAGGTCTCGTACAGTAGCAGTTGTCGCCGGCACTGTGTCTCCTTTAGCGTGTTGGGCGCCATCACCTCTCTAGCTTTTACTGTGGATGTTTCCTCGTTCTGGCCTCGTGGGAAATTCTCTAATGATGTGCATTGCTAGTCGTTAGCTGCATTCATTGGGCTCCAGATGGCTAATGGCCAAGTTTTGAATACCAATCGCGATGTGTTGTTAACTTGTTGTCAAGTTGTTGTCAATTCAGAGCAGAGAACGAGCAGGAGAACTTGAGTGATTCGACACGGCAATTCGCTTGATTTGATCATTAGTCTCACCGCCTTGACTGTTTCTCTCACCGACATTCATCTCCCCTCGCCAAGCTCTCCATGTCAACAAGAACAACAACAACAACAACAGCAGCAGCAATTGCTACACAAAGACCAACTTCAATATTCAGGTCCTCTTATTCCTTTCATCACCTTCCTTCTTCAAAGGACACGCATGAAACCGGGGAACAAAATCATGTTGGCCAGCAACCCCTCCACTCTCGCATTCACCAATTGGGCGAAGCAAAATGCGAACCATTTTGCCTTTTACAAAACGCCCGAGAGATGAGAGGCATCATGACAGCCACACCTTCAGCTCACCGACGAAGCCAACAGCTTCAGCAAATCACACAACTCCAAAACTGTTATATTACCGGATTGATCGGCGTTGATTGAAATTTGATTCTCTCAAATTGTCAACTTGTCTTCTGTGCATCCACGACTTCGAATCATTTCCATCTTGAGACACACCAACACTCTACATAGTGATTCGGCAGTTGCTTAATTGGAGAGAGATATCATCCAAAGCCCCCGATCCCCAGGATTGACCGATACTATCATAGTATCACGAAGTGGAAGTCAAAAACACTTTGAATTCAGATTTGCTTCAGGAGTCTTGGCACACATTCTCGTTTCCCGGCAACGCACTCGGCTATCCATCGCTTAGACAAAACAATACCTCTTCATAGTCGCTAAAGCGACTTGATGATCATGTGTTAGAGGCTCTTTTAACAGACTTGCTCAGGCGTAGCATTCTCGCTTCCAGAGCTGAAGATCCGACGACAAATACACCTTTTCAGAAACCATCACCCTGCTAAGCTCACTTCATATAGAAGAACTATTGGAGGATTTAGAAGAAGAAAGTCCTCGTACAACCACACTCCCAAAACCACGTACACCATCTCGGAACAATGTTGCGTATCAAAACGCCCCGAATAATAGAGGATGGGAATGATGCTCTGCAGCTACAACGCGTCGTGCATCTACGCAACCACAACAAGTACCCACAGAAACCACGATAACTTCACTATCATCCTTCATTGATGCATCTTTCTTTACCCGGGCAAACCGAAAATGCCGTTCATGCATGGATAGCACACCTTTGGCTGGAAAAGAGCCTCTATCGTAATATTTTCTAGTTTTTTATGACAGATAAGAGAGATTTATTACCCCTCACCTACCCCACGAAATCGCAGCTGCAGCTTCGTTGCGTGAAGGAGACCAATCACCGCCATATCGGTTCCTCGCAACCATCCAGCTGACCCAGCAATATGAACTTGTGCGTTTATTGTTGCACTTCGATATTTGCCACCTGCCGTTTTGTTTTACTGGACAGAATTTGGTGCCTCGTTTGAAAATTGAAGCCTCAGACCAAGAAGTTCTGGTCTAAATAATCAACGCGTAGCTCGCGCACGTCACTAGAACTTCCAAATCCAATATTCTATGACTTTGATTTTCATATTCCATCTAGCTGTCAATCCACGCTTGTAGCAAGCGAGAATTACGATTGAACTAGCGCTTGATTGCACCTGTCGCCCTTAGTCGTCACCTTCTGAATTCGAATGAAGCGTTCGAATGTTTCATGTATGCTCTTTTTGAAGTTGTACTAGGGTATCTTATAGAGCGATTCCTGCTCAAGCCTGCTACTTACAACCGAGAGCCGTCAATGGAGTGAGACAGGATGAGTTGTTCCGTACTACCCAGGCCGCACAGCTGTAACAGAGAGAGCGCACCGCTCTCATAGACTGATAATAGGCGATTCCGTATGCAGACATGAAACAGTAATCTCATCAAGATGTTAAGAACGGACTGAAATCTTGGGATTAGTGCCTCTTCTTTTTCCTTTTTTGGCACGTGGAAGTCACTCGAGGGAAAGGGAGAAGAAAAGACTTCGGCTTGAAATGTGAAGCTTGGAACGGGTTGGTGAGTGATGATGTGTAGGAGACTTTGTTAGGCTAGTGATATGAAGGAGAAGAGAACTCGGAGGCGGAAATAAGCGAAGTTTCCATTTTATTAAGGACATGAATTGAAGTGGATTGGATGACCAGTATGCTTTGGTAGTGCATTGGTTCCAGCTTACTTCCTGTCCACAATGTTGAGATGAGCTCATACGTAAACTCCTAGCTACCTGACTGATTGAGATTGAGAATGCAGAAGAAGATTGTTTTGTATCTGTAAAGAATTTTGAATCCGTGAGAAGACGGACCTGCTTAATTCACAACCTTTCCTGGCTAACTTCTGTGAGAGACGTTAACCGATACCTTAACGTTTCCCTTATGTCCTCTTTCTGTTTACTACGTCTTCTACATCTTCAGGTACAGTGCGTTGATTTCCTGTGGATATCATGTGCATTTGAAAATGTCAAAGATTTCTTTTCTTTCTTTTTATCACAAAGGTGTCTGCGTCCCTCGCATCTGCAAGTCCTATAATTACCTCACTTCGCGGTATATTACCTCCCGGTTGCGTACGTTTCATCCCGTGCACGTTCCTCCAATGACATGACCACTCCGACCAAGCTCCCTTCTTTCTCACCCCACCACCATCACGATCCGATCGCCTCGAAACAACAAATCTCTTCACCATTCTCTGCCACCACTTCCTCCGAACATCTCTTCTTCACCGATCTCACACCTCAAAACGAACAATCACAATCGCAACCATGGCTCGTCAATTCTTCGTTGGTGGTAACTTCAAGATGTTCGTGCAGCCCAGCTCTCCGATCTGCCCCGCTTGTCGTTGCCATTGCTTTTTTTTTGTTGAGCTGACGGGCTAATGTTTTGATTTTGGGATATAGGAATGGTTCGGTGGACGCCATTAAGAAGATCATTACATCTTTGAACGATGCTAAGTTGGATGAGAAGACTGGTATGTGATTGTTTATTTCATTGTTGGCGAAAAAGGAAGGGGAATACCCGGATGGAGGGGTAGTTGGGCCCAACCCCTCGATGCAGCTTCATGGAACGATGGGAACAGCAACGTAACAACCACTCGACTTCAATGATATAATATGCAATGGAGAAGAAGCTTTGAACATATGCTAACCTTTTTTCAAATCTGCAGAAGTCGTCATTGCACCACCAGCTCTCTACCTCCTCCTCGCTCGCGAACTCCTCAAGCCCAACCTACAAGTCGCTGCACAAAACGTTTATGACAAGCCATGTGGAGCTTACACTGTGCGTACAAATTCAACTACCCCTGCAGTCTCAATTGCTCTTATCATAGGCGGAGATTGATAAGTGAAGATGGACTGGGCTGATGATGAGTTTTGCTTTTCTAGGGTGAAATCGCCGTCTCTCAACTCGTAGACAGCAAGATCTCCTGGACTCTCCTCGGTCACTCCGAACGTCGTGTTATTCTTGGCGAGGAGGACGACTTCATTGCATCCAAGACCAAGGCTGCCCTCGACGGCGGAGTAAGCGTTATCCTCTGCTGCGGTGAGTCCCTCGAGCAACGTGAAGCTGGTACCACCGTTGAGGTCGTCACCAAGCAACTCGCCGCCGTTGCTGCCAAGGTCTCTGACTGGTCTCACATCGTTATCGCATACGAGCCAATTTGGGCTATTGGTACCGGAAAGGTCGCTACCACTGAGCAAGCTCAGGAGGTTCACGCAGCCATCCGCGCCTGGTTGAAGAAGGAGGTCAGCGAGAAGGCTGCCGAGGAGACTAGAATCCTTTATGGTGGAAGTGTTACCGAGAAGAACTGCAAGGAGTTGGCTAAGCAGCCAGATATTGATGGATTCTTGGTTGGTGGTGCTTCTTTGAAGCCAGCTTGTAAGTGTTCTCCAGATAGAAAAGGCGTGGGAGGAGTGAAATGCTAATAAGAACATAGTCTTCGATATCATCAACAGCCACTTGTAGATTTGTCGGCTCGGAAGATCATGCAGAGCAACTATTCATGGCAGGTGACTTGAATAGAAGTATGAGTTACAGAATTACAGACTCGAAGCATTGGTCAACGTGTAAAATGAAACCCAAGTTCTCTGTTATTCTAGAAGACCGCACTTTGCGCATCTCATACTGTCTTCATTTATTGTTCATCAAAGCCGGTATCAAAGGCTCCCTATCTACAAAGCACATTAGATGCAAGAAACCTTTTCGAGTGGAATTATATTTGAGAAAGGGATTGACCTGATCTGACAAGACTGCGGGTGTAGACGGCCTTCACGCTTACTCGGAATGGTATGGTGTTTCTTTGGTTGGTGGTATGCGAGTTGCATCCGTTCAAATATTCAAATCACCTTTCAGTCGGAGGAACTTTCAAGATCTCAATTCGATCGTTTTGTTGAACATGTGATATGGATTGGATCACAAGTCCACCGTAGAACAAAAAGGAAGCATCTAGTATACGGAGCTTCCAGTAAAGATCACGATTAACTCGCCTTAATCTACAATTTACTTAAACGAGGTCGATTGAAGAAACTTCTGAGGTCCATGGCGTGCCAATTTCATGAAAGTATTCTTTCGATCAAAAGGGACAGCAGATCACAACTATTGCGAGTGACAGAGAGCAGCAGAAAGACAATCAAGAGAACGTATCAATGAGAAATGCATGATAGGGATATTCGCAAATCTTCCTCGTTTCCGCATAATTTACTTTAAGGGAAGCTTCTGATGGGTCAGCTATTTTGCAATATCTCTATCCATACTGCCATTTCCATTTATCGATGGTACTTCTTCGAGATCTAGGTAGTCTTTAGTTGTCAAAGATTCCACCCTTCGTCTCTCATGCGACGCCCCATTGTGGCTGACTGTGTCCTATCATTGTTTTGAGTCACAATAGCAACGGTTTGGACGTCATCTGCCTTGCTGAAATCGATTGTTGCGACTCTAGATATTGTTGAAAAAGGAGTTGGCAGCTGTTGAATTTTCCTCGAACTTGTTGAGCCAAAAAAAAAAGATATGAAGTAATGGAAGAAGGGAGAGAAGCTAAAATAGGGAGAAAGAAGGAAAATCATGAGCCAAGCCCCTGAACACTGATAGCAGTTCCAAGGGAGTAACTGCCGGTTGAGATGTAAAAGACGGTGTTTGATGCGATAAGGTAGGTTTGGTTTGGTTGAGCAGTGTAGCTAGCGACAGGCACGATGTTGTTGTTGGGTCGCTCGTGTCAGCTAAGTAGGGACAAAATCACGGAGGAGCAGTACCTCACTCCCGAACGAGGGTATTCGGATGCCGAATATGGACGTAAGGTACGTTTAATGAAGAGGTGAAACTTACCTTACTTAATGGAATCCCAGCTACCAGTGTTGATCTGGAAGGCGTTGGGACCGGATGTCGTGCTGACGGAAGCGGAGAAGGAGGGACCGCCGTTTCGAGACTGATCTGCGAGACGGAAACTGTGGAGGCGCCCTCGACTCCTGCTAAAGTCACTGAAGTCTCATCGGATTCTTCGACCACAAGACCGCTGCTAAGAGGTTGGGGGAGGGTGCTGGTCATGGCGAAGACGCCGGTTTTAATGATGAAGCTATGGTGGCCGGTGAAAGGTGGGACGCCTGTTTTTCAACACCAAAAACGATATACTAGCTCTCGGGGTATCAGATTTTGGTGGAGTGAGACGAGAAAATGGTCGCGTTGTGTGTGGATGGGAAAAGGAAGAAAATGGGGAATTGGTTTCTTGTTTTGGGATGTGGAGGTCGCAAAAGTTTGCTGTTTTTACGTACCGATGGTCTTGTACCAGACATTGGAGTAGCCACTCGTTCCACCTGTTTGAGGGATGGGACTTTGCATGAAGAAAAGATACTGCTGGTTGCTTCCGCTCTTGTTCGCGATGTTGATGGTATAGGTAGACATTTTGAAGGGATTGGGTTGGAAATTAAATATGAAGCTCGGCGGTAGTCTTCGTGAGGGATTTCGGTGCCATGCGAATGAGATTGAAAGTGATTGTTGGATGAACTGTGAAGAGGGAACCGAGGATATTCTTATACCTCTTGCCCAACGTTGGTTGTACGACTTTGTTGACAATGTTGATGCTTGGTCTCATGGTATTGCGTGCCCGCAGCTGATGAAATTTTATACATCTTATTTTTCGAACGAGGAGGAAACCCATCATGATTAGCAACGAGCTGAGATTTTCTGGTTGATGATTTTAGTGCGCCGAGGAACGGAAGGAGTGGTTATAGACTTGCATGGCTTGTGACAACGTGGGAGTACGAATCCGAAAAACGTGCACGATGATGGAATTCTGGCTCAGTTGCGAACTTCGGTGGGATTGCGAGATGAAGAGGCGCTCGACAGGTTGTATTTGACGATCTATGACTAGATATGGACTGTCACAAGAAGAAGAAGAAGAAGATACGATAATGTTCTTGGGGAGATCCTGCGACCTTGCAAGCTGTCTTGGAGTTCACCACTTATCTAGGATAAGATGAGAGGTAGTGGAAATGCCACGAGGTGATTTCAAGGCTTCAAATATTTACGCTCGACGAGATATATATTTCCTTCTCTCTCTCTTATTTTACATGTCGTTAAAGTGAAAACTTGAAGTGATCACGTCTTGATGATAGTGTGCGCTGCCTTCAGTCACAACTTATGTAAACCCCATGAATCAGTTGCGGTAAAGGATAAGCCAACTTTAAGTTCTAAAACTTGCAAAATACAAAATACAATACCCTGGCTTCGATATGATCTTTGAGAGTACAGATTCCAACCGTGGTTGTGGGATAATACCTGCAATAGCCCGCCAAGTCTTCGCCTCCTCAACCCGCTTGACGTCACACAAGCGATCCTGTATGTGCATCACTAGTTTACTAAAACTTAAGCTTTCTTTAAAGACGCCCTTACTATTTAACGCTTTTTCCAGGCAGTAACCTATATTCAGCCAGCGGACCATCCCGTTCTTTCAACATGCGTCAAACACAATCATAGCCAGCCAAATATACTGCATCTTCGACGTGAGAACAACCCTTACTGGCAACGATAAATCACCACCCCATTGTTGACAAAGAAAGAAACCACTCAATTGAATTCATAAAGCCAAAATGTTCTCAAACAACGGGCTGATTTCTGTCATCTTCAGCCAGCGATGGACTTATTTGGCAGCCACGGAATCACCGGCCACATTGCTTAATTGTGCCAGGTCTGGGCGAAAGATGATCAATTAATTTTGAGCTGAGAGTGCATTGTCTGAAGGAAATAAGATAGGCAGATTTTACTTCGTTCAAATTCCGTGTTCGCTAAACCGAGATGCGCAGGATGAGAAATCAATTTCTTGTCACTTGGTTGAAAATGGCACCATTCTGACTATTGCTGCAAGACACCGAAATTTGTTGACAAATACCCAATCGTTTGAAATATTGACGAAGATACTTTGAAAAATATCCCCTGGGAGAAAATGAATACTACGATCTACACAGATAGGATTTTGATTGACTCTTCACCAGCAGCCATGGAATCGTGGAATGTTCATTGGTATTCTAGTTTTGATAGGCTGAGATTCGATCAAACGACAAACCCATCGATTGCAAATAAGTATACTGCATTTGGAAAAGAAAGTTGATCTGACCTGAGTCCAGCCTTGCCAATGCCAGCTCTTATTACGTCGAAGTTCGACTTGCAAATATTGTACCCCGTATACCCCGCCACACGACAGAAAAAGAAAAACCACAATGAGAATGACGACCCTGAACAATTAACATCAATTCCACGGGACTGCGTACATTATGTCAAGCAGCAATGATACTGCAAAGGTGGGTTATAGTACCTAGCCAAAGAACGTCGATCCTCGTACGCAACCAAGCAAATAATCGCGTAGGACCAGTTCACAAAGAAAACAAGATATATCAACTCGATAAAGTGATCACAAGAACGACCGAAGTTTGAAGCTACAAGAAGAGAAAAGCTAACAAAACTATACTATAGTAATGACCGAAAATTTCCTCTCAAGCCTTGATATACGGAATCCCCGTCAACTTGAACGCTCTCTCGCTCAACACCGGTTCATTCACAGGCTTGAACCTGTTATGCGGATCCTCAACTCCATCTCTCTTCGCCACGTTCCCACCAACATGTCTTGCATTCGGCCAATGGGTCGTGCCCACACGCTCCTCAAATGCCCTTTTCTTGCGGATCAAATCCTCCTGACTCACATCCGCCACTGGCATATAACACGTATAAACACAGAATCTCGGTTGCGAAGTTTTCGAGCTCAGATTGTAATGCGGAGTTCGCGAATCCCATAGCAGGAGATCTCCTGGCTCAGCACAAACCTTCACCCACTCGCAGCTCTTTTCGGCAAGCCACTTCATGCCACGATCAGTGAAGCCGTACCACTCGTTTGTCCATTGCGGGATGCGTACTTCGTCGAGATGAGCGCGGTGGAATTCTTCTGAGAGGAGATGGGCGCCTTTGCAGACGATGAGACCGCCGTCGTTGGGACCGTTGGGGAGGAGATTCACGAGACCTTGGAGGCAGCGAAATCCGGGCTTCTCGGGGTCTTGGTCTTGATGTGGCCAAGGGACGTTCTTGGGGACATCGGTGCGGTTGGGGAAGCCGAAGTTGACTGCATCAAAGGAGACGATAAGATCTTCATCGTTATAAACTTGGGTGAATGCTGAGATGACACCGGCTTCGGAGCGGATGTTCCAGGCAAAATCTTCGTGCGTGACACCGTAGTGAAGACACATCCCCTTTTCCGAGATCAAGGGAAGTCTGTCTTTGTGGACGGTGGAAAGGTCGTTGCGGTCGAAGCCGAGATTACTGAGAAATTTTAGATGGTTGTATCGTGGTCATTTTCGAGGTGACTTACAAGTCTTCTAGCCAGCCATACATTTGATCTGCGTACTTATCTGCGCGATCTCTTGGGATGGCACCTTTTACTACAGCGAACCCATCCCGAATCAAGTCTTTGTGCCAGTCTGCAATTTGTCCATTTTGACCAGACAGCCAAAGCTTGTCATTTGCGAGAGTGTGGTCAGCGGCTTTCTTTGGATCAACAACAGGAGCTGGAGCAACCTCTTCATATGTTGCAGAAGGTGCCATTTTGAATATAGCAGTGAATATGAATGATAGTCGAAGGCGTTCAAGAATAAATGTTGCATTTGAGAAGTTGATTGATGTTTAGTAGCCGATGGATCTTTGAAGTCTTAAATACACTGTAAATCCTGACTGGTGCCGAGGAAAGATGGGGCATTTCTGAGGCGAAGACCTCCACACTCATCGGGGCACCTGCCTCCAATACAGAGCTACGCAACCTTGAGTCGCTTAATGAGATCTGGGGATATTGACATGGTTATTCGGTCGGACCTGGTTCGGTTCGGTTCAGGGTGGGGCTCGGTTCGGTTCGGTTCGGAATGGAGCTCAAGACTTTGACATTCCACTGTCCATAGCAATTTCCCCCATCTGAAATAGGTATCTTACTATTGGATTCTCCTTTCTCTGTGTTAGACTTCTCCACCTCCACATTATGGTGATCGGTTCCTTCGGTGTGCCCTGCGCCGTGCCATCCACCCCCTCCCTCCTTCGGTAAATGTTTGTAGTCAGTTAACGCCGAGCTCTCCTTTACAGAGTTGGAATAGTAAATACTTCTGCTCTTCAATGAATTTTTAAACCAAGAATTTTATTTTTACAAACAACAAATCCTCAATTGTGATATCAAAATTCTTCTTTTTCGCTTAATCAGAATAATATGACCGATTTTCGAATACTCATTGTTGGCGGTGGAATCGCAGGTCTCGCAGCTGTAAGTTTCCAGATTGAATTCCACCTCGCTACTACATTAAAAGTTGACTTTCCAGGCCTTAGCACTTCGAGGACCTGGCCGGGAAGTCATAGTTCTCGAAGCATCACGTATGAACAAAGAAGTCGGTGCTCTGTTGTCACTTCAACCCAATGCCTCCAAAATCGCAACAAAACTCGGCTTAGACACCTTCCTCACAACAAAAGGCCCAATGGTTGATCAAGCTTTCCGCATCTACAATCTAGAAGGCAAAAAGCAGATGGAGATCCCCAGTAATATGCAGAAGTATGGGGCAGAACGGGTTATTTATCATCGTGTAGATTTGCACGAGGCATTGAAGGAAGCGTGCATGTCGATTGAGGGTGCTGGAAAGCCTGTTCAGATTATACCTTCGAGTCGAGTGACCTGTTGTGATGTGGAGAATGGAATTGCTATTCTTGAAGATGGTACATTGTACCGGGGAGATTTGATGATCGGGGCAGATGGAATTCATAGTGTTTTGCGAGATGCTGTTGCAGGTGAAGGAGTTTCGAAACCCAAACCTACCGGCATTTCAGCATATCGTCTTCTACTCGAAACATCTCAGCTGGAGAAGTTAACCAATTTCACATCGATCATCAATCCCCGCGATCCAGCAACCACCATGTTGATTGGGCACGACCGTCGCATCATCATGGGCCCTGGCCGAAATGGAACCTTGTATGGCGTTGTTGCGCTTGTGCCCGATGAGCACATGCACGAGCAAACCAACACGAAGTCTTGGACCTCTGAAGGAGACGTAAACAAGCTTCTGGATTCATATGCCGACTTTCCCAGCTGGATCAGAGACATACTGCAACTATCTACGGAAGCGCCTACGCTGTACCAACTTCGCGACATTGACCCATTGACAACGTGGGTCCGCGGTCGCACAATCCTGATTGGCGATGCGGCGCACGCGATGCTTCCAACTCAAGGACAGGGAGCGAGTCAAAGTTTTGAGGATGCGGAGGCCCTCCAAGCGTTCTTGAAGGATATTACCAACAAACCGTCCGAGGCAGAATTGCACCATTTGTTGCAAGAGATTTTCGAGACACGGCATGCGCGCGCTTCTTTGATTCAGGCATATAGCAGACAGCAGGCAAAACCTGGGACTGAGAAGGGGAGCTTGGAGGTGGATTTAAACCCAGCTGAGTTTTTGGAGTACAATTGTAATTATGATGGGGCGAAGAGTTGGCGAAAGAAGATGCTCCCCGATAAGGAAACCGCCGCTCTATCACTTATATATCCTTCCACTTTGAACAAGGCTACTCTAGCCTAATCGAGGCTTCTTCAACCTTGAAGTGTTCATAGTTTGTTTATGATCTGCAATGAAATCGTAACTTCCAGCTTCGTCCATTCATCGAATAGAAAGTAGTTTCCCGTTTTTCTATCACGTTTCGTCGCGATTTTTGAGGAAACTCATTATAACCTCGAGGTCAGACGATATAAACACTTTTTCGTTGTGTGATGACTTGCGATTGTGTCTATATTCACTTTGAAAAGCTCCAATCATTTCGATACGGCCATTCAAGTCCCTGCAGTAAGGGATTGATCGTCTATACCAGATTCCATCATCCAGTTCCATATTTCTTCAATGCTGAGATTGCCGAATGGTTGAATCTCAGAGAATGTCTTCTGGCTACTGTTGAGACCATACTCGTTGCTTGATAAACCCATGGATGGCCTTATTTCTGACCGCACTCCGGCATGACCATTGACTGGTCTACCTGGCACCTCGTTGGATTGTTGTGTTGTATTAGCAAACAATAAATTACCAACTTCTGTGCTTGGGTGGATGATATTATTGATTGATGGTAGATTATTGATTGTATCATTGGGGTAAGTGGGATATGTTTCTTCGTTTGCGGAAGTTGGTTGAATGATGTCAGGTAGATTGCTGTGATTGTTTGTCTCGTGAGCCCACTGCTGTTCATTGCGCGTACCGTGAAACTCAGGTGATATTTCTATACCTGCTGGTACCGGCTCAGATTTTCGAACAGTATATGCATGAACTTGTCTGTAAATAGATCTGATTCCTGTAAATCAAGTATTAGTCCCGGCCGGTATAGTGGACTGGAGAGTAAAACCTTCGACAAATTCAGGGTGCTGGCTAGCCGCATGGTATTGGTTCGCCGTGTATTCAACGCACGTCTTTAGAAGCTATACAGAATCAGATAACCTGCATCACTAGAGAGATCACAATACATACTTCAAGATCTGTAGCTTGGGTTCTTCGACCGGGGTTTTTGACGACGGAGATCCCCAAAGTGACACAGGCAAGCAGAAACGGACCAGAATTCATAATCCGTGACTCAAGATTTCGCTCCATGAGTTCAATTCCTAGGTTGGCAATGGATCGGGCACTACTAACACATATTGCTTCGCCATTCTGAACTCGTACTTTCGATGTGTTTTCAGCAAAATGTATATCCACCTCGCCCCGGAAAACAGAAAGGGGAGAGACAAGAGCTGTCCGATGAAGCGAAATCATGGCCTGGTGATAATGAATAGATAGAAATGCTGTCAAGTGAAACTCATGATCCACGACAAATAGGTCATTTCCGGGACGAAACTCCGCTGGGATTTTATGGGCCCATCCTACAAGTTCTTGATCGAGTTGAATTGTCTCAAGCAAGATCTCCTTGGAAGAACGATCACCTGGACTATGTCCATTAATGTGGTGACTTATTCTCCCCTGAATACAAGCTAATCCAATATTCCATTCAAGAAACTTGAAGGAACCATGTTGCGGTGTATACACGTCTATCTGATCGCAATCAGAGTCCTTGATCATCGAAGGCCACCCCACCTCTAATTGCATGATTCTCTCAATGGAGCAACATGTGGCCCAAATTCGAGATTGCTTTGCCTGTCGTTCGTCATGTTGGGTTCCATGTCCGGCAGATAGAGGAACAGTGGACTCCCGATGAATCCCAAGTGTTTGGCTGATCCTAATCGCCATTGCCAATGTTCGCCATCCGACGCCATCTTTGTTTCTCCCCCGAAAGCACAATGTATAAAGCAACAATGTCTGAACAGCCATGAGGTAGGGCATCAATACGACATGTCCGAGAAGACCAGCAGCCGCTTGGAGGTAGTTGAAGCCCTCTTCGGTGTACCTCCGAGCTTGTTCGTCTGCGCAAAGGCTCATAACAAGATATACGGAGGCGAGGACGGGCACTTCATCGTGTGGTAAATTATCGAAGCTTGGCAGCAAAGCAAGCCTGTAGATGCCCGACCTGAGTGTCTCCGACTCAAATATAGGATACAAAGGACTGATCCTTTCAAAGAATGTATCGAGATACAACTCAAATATGTGACGTGGAGGAAGTGGAGGTAGTGATAGCATGAGAGGAATTTCCATTTCTTCCGCAAATCTCATTCCATGACGGAAGCCACTCGATACTGGCTCAATATGACAAGCTTTAAGGTATAGATCTAGGGATCGTGTCAGGCTCTGGGAACTGCTTCCACCAAGTAACTTGACTCTATCTGTCGTATTGCTTGTATAGGCCGAGTGATCTCTGACAAGCGGCATGTGGTAGGTCTGATCTATCTGAGAGATTCCTCCCACCGCCGAGATGCCCTGAGTTGCATGGCTGTGTGATGACACCTGAACAGGTGCTCTTGGCACGTGCGTTTGAATTGAGTGATGAGATGCCGTTTCTGAGTTTGAAGTTCTCATCGCACTATCATGACTAGGAGACGAGATCTGTTCCGGGAGCTCCAACCATTCTCTTGAGACCTCAAGGCCCGGACGCCTGAGATCTATCTTGACACACTCTGAATCGCGAATCTCGCAATGTCGACATTTCGGATACTCAGCGTCGCATTTCACCTTCCGACGCCGACACTCGTTGCAAGCTAAGGACAGACGCGGTCGTTTCGCTGGTTGGGGTGAAGCTTCGTTCATGAGAGCGAGATGGGTGAATCGAATTATGAATCAGCACAAAGTGACCCTAGCCATGCGTCTCGGGTGTTAAGGTGTGGTGTCACTGTTGCATCAATGATTCTTCTAGATTGCAAGGATAGGAAGAAAACTTAGGTGTCGGGCACGTAGATATGACTAGAACGAGCCTGGAATTCATGTTGGACCAGCAAAGGCGTTGAGTGGAGGTGGGGAAAATGACAACCGCGGTAATGTGGGGGAAAGAAATAGCCCGCCACTACACTACGAGAGTTGCCTGGTTGCGTACTTTACAGCACTCCATTGTATGTCACATACCAGGTTTGTGCAGGGAGGGGAGGTCTACAACACTTAACAGTACTGAGATGGAGATTGATCATTGGAAAAATGTTTTCACCCGAAATATAGTTTTTGTTCTTCTGATCTTATTTTCTTGAGAATCCTTTTCAAAATCTTTTGTCATTCATTTGGATAAGTCAATTGGAGGCTGGGCCTTCTTCCACAACTTCACATCCAAACCAGAATCAAGGTGACAGATCTACCAAGTACACCCCATCCCAAGAATCTCTGATAAGACTACCATCTCAATCCCTGTTGATATCTACTCGCTCATAGCAGTCGCTGCATTCTTGGCTTCCTTGCGTGCAACGTATGCTCTCCATTTGGGGTTAAGGAAGTAGATGGGAACACCAAGAACAAAGATTGCACCAAAGATACCAGCCAGCACACCCATAGCCCAGTCATAGCCATAGTGGTGAATCATTGGCGTAAAACCGTAAGTTGCACCGAATGATACCAAGTTCTTGGTGCCCACGACAACAACAATCGCAGGACCTGGATTTTTGGGCCAAGCCTCGGCTGCGAAAGTGGTTGAGACAATGAGAACAGTGACAAAAGTTACCTGGAAAAGCGTCCAGCCCATGAACGGACCCCACCAAGTAGCGTCCCTACTGGAAGTGAAGCCATAGAGGAGGAGAGATGCAACACCCAAAACGGCGGGGAAAATAAGCATGATAAGACGATGTTCTGGCCTGTGGACTCCCTCGTTTCGCTTGGCCATCCAGATCACGAATTTATCGCCTGCGGCTCCAGCATATGCCATTCCCAAAAACCCGCCGATAATTCCGCCAATGTTGATGAGACCGACATTAGCAGGGGACCAGTGGTAATTTTCAACCAGAACGGTATTGTAAGTGAGACCCATACAGATCGTGCAGCCGAGAGTGATTGAGGACACGAGCACGGCAAACAATATACCTGGCGAAGTGAAACTCTCTACCATGTGGACCCATGACATGATAATGATACGGCCGGCATTAGGAGCAGCGCTAGACCACGGCTTTATCATTTGACGGTATGTTCTCTTCGGAGGTACAACGGGGGAAGCAGAATTGGTGACCGCTTGGGAGTCCTGGAGGTGTGCATGTGCCTCCTCGTCGGACAAGATATGGGTAACGCCATAAACATCAGTGACGACCACCTGTCCATTAAGAGAAGTCATAGGACGGACAAAGCGAGTTTCGAAGGCTCCAAATACCACGAAGATGAATCCGAGTCCGACAGCCGCGACGTAGACCCAGTAATAGATTCGCCAACTGATCGCAGCTTGGTAAGAGCTAGCTAAGCCGAGACAGCTGGAGAAAATGTTCTGCGTGGCCCAGTAGTAGCCAAATAGCCTGGAACGCTCGTGCAGGAAAGATATGTCGGTAAGAATTAGCGGTAGAAGCTGTGATTGTATTAGTCTATGTCTTCTCATCTATCCAGGATTCAAGGAATCTGAACTTACAGACTCGGTCGCACCTGTTGCGAGTCCTTGAATGACTCTGGTCGCAAGATGTGCCTCGTAGCTGTTTTGCACGGCAGATCCAATCGTCGCGATCAGAAGAACCAGTGTGGACACAATGAAGACAGGCCTACGTCCAAAAGCCAAAGACATCGGCAAGATAATGTAGTTTCCAACTCCAATGAAGAGAGCAGGGAAGGTCAGAAGTCGGACTACTTCATCTGTAGTGTGGCCTTGTGGAATATAAATTCCGAAGAAAACACCAAGAATGGCTCCCAATGAACCAGTCAATGACAAGGACATGATAGCTACGGAACAATTAGCATTTGTTGAGAAGAGAAAATTGAATCAACACTCACCAAACCAACAGCAGGCGACAGAAAGGGCTAGCTTCTCCCATTTGGTGAAGTTGAGGGGATCATTGGGATCACTGCTAGGCACAGGCAATTTGCGGATCTCGCCATTGGCGGCTACAAGCAACGCATCGCAAACATAGTGCTTCGCTTCTGTCGGAGCACCCTTCGCACTTGTAATATCTTCGAAATGAACGGCTGCTGAGTCTGTTTTAGATTCGTGTTCACTGTTGGCAGACATATTGACAGATCGTCCAGACGTGGGTCAATGACAGAGAGCTGGAAAGGATATGAGGATGGCGAATTGTTGTCACTTCGAGTGATGATGCTGACTTCAATTTCGTGTTCGAAGTGCTCTTTATCTATCCTTGAACGAAGTCTCGGGTCGCGCAAAGACAAGGGAAGGCGGCGGAGTATCTACCATCGCGGCGGGTGACAATCTGGTATGTCAAATGCTGGGGTACAGTAAGGATTGGGAATCCGGGGTTTGGAACCTGGAGTCAGGAGTCTGGAGTTCGTAGTCTCGGTTCGGGTGGAGGTGGGGAAACTTTCGGGTGGCTTCATGACTCGAGGTGCAGAAATAATCTTACCGAGTCGGCACTGTACTTCCAAGGCACAATGGTCTCGGGGCTTTGTAGTTAGTTACCGGCAGAGGGGAATGGCAAATCATCTCTGACTTATCCGATCTCAGTTTTCCAGGAATTTGTTCACCAAGTTTACACACTTGTCTGGAAATACTGTAGAATTGTGATGATTCAAATTGCGTGCGGATTATGGGAAGCGGAATACGGGGAAGTCACTATTCGGCTCTATGCAAATCAGAATTGACAAGGTCAATTATAGAACAAGGAACAAGAAGGAATAAATAAAAAGCCCTGCGCTTTGCCCCTAAGGCTTCATACTTATATCGTCAAAAGATCCTTTGAGACTCTTGTGACTATGTTTACAGCAACAGTCTTGCTTCTTGGTCTTTGTTGCGGGTCCAATACCTTGGCAGTTTTACTATTGCGAGCAAGAGAGTCGTCTACTTCTTTACCATGACCTGCTATTCCGTCTCAGCAATCATATTCAACTCCCAAGAATTCCATATATGTCTTTCCAACGTCAGTAGTCAGAGGTTTGACCAAGGAAGGAAATGGAGCCACAGGTGGTCCGCTCGTTTTTAATTAAACTTCTGATATATATATATATATACCCGTAATTCCCAATGACGCATCCAAAATGAGCAATTGATTCTAATTTTATTTCTAGTTAACTATGGCCGTGATGTTGCAGGGAAACCTACATTCCATGTCAACGCCGTCGAAGGATTTGCACAGATTGAAGTGGAATATAGTGAGGCCTTCACGTATGTTCCTCTCGCTAAAACAAAGATAATTTTGGCTAAGGTCACTTCGCAGAAGTCTTTTGCAACCCAAAAGCGATGGTAAATATGCTTTTGCAAACGCGTTGAGTGCGACCTTCTGAGTTGAGATGTTCAATGTCACGAAAACAGGCAATCTGTCTAGCACATTCATCCACGGTTCCCAAAGATGGCAGACGAATAAGCTCATCCAAAAAAGGCTTGAACATCTCAAATTTAGGATTTATATCTAGGGTAGATGAGACACCGGTAAGTTTCTTCGCCAAATTCTGTCAAATACTGACGCAGCGTCTCCTTCATAGCTGTCGTCCCTAGAGGGCTATTTTGCATCCAGCGATTCTACATACACAGACATTTGGGCTCTTGGACCACGCACTCAACTATTAGTCTGCTTCTTTCCTGGTACTCAAACATCCAACTGGGGAATAACAGAGAATGGCGCCTACATCAGAGACCAGAAACCTGCCAGCACAGGCCAAGTCGTTAATTTGGTCAACCACACTTTAACATTTGAGACTTTTATCGATTATGGAGGAACTGGATGGATTATTGATACTTAAATCGATAAAATTCAAGCCACTTGACCCCTCTGTAAGTCTCAGGTCCTCTTCATCCAAACATCCACTGATTTTTGTGACCAATCGTCCTCACGAGCGAGTACCCCGCCGGTTCATTTGCAAATATTGATCGATCTCTGGTCCCACCCAACACTCTTGTGGTAGGATGAGGCTGGTCACTACAAGAATAGATTAGCCTGCCAGGCTTTTTACTCCACAAATCCCCGTTGAAAATAGTAAGTCAATTCAAGATCAGCACCAGAACATGTATAGTAACAAAATCTCTGCTCAGACTGTCACCGAGAAGACATGGCAGACCATCAGAGCCATCTCTCACGGTGATGACACATACACAGTTCTCCTCGATGATGTAGAATTTGTTCACTTCAACATCAGTTCCTACGGAATTGGTCATCCAAACCCCTACATTCCTGGAGGGGTTTACAAAGGCTTTGCATTCGGTCCATGGCAAGACCAAGCCGCATATGTGCGAAATGTGAACGTCACCCTCAGATCTGGTTAGAATGTCTACAGCAATCCCATGACATCACCAGACGTCCTGATTGAATACCGCGTTCACGCAAATGAATTCTATATCTGCTCAGACACCAGGAAGCGAGACCGCTACTCTTGACTTGGCGACCGTCTCATTTCTTCGCGGGCTATTTCAATCAGTACAAGACAAGATCAATAAATTTGGATTCCAGCAGAGGAGGTTTTCTCGAGACAGGTCTCATCTATTCAAGTTCCCATTAACACCTTGTTCACTCTCTTGGACGTCGAAGGCACCCGCATCAGGAAAACAAATGCAGCTCCACTGATTTCAGACTATGAGTTTGATTTTCTCCAGGTCATATAAAAATCCTGAATAAGGTATGTAGATTCTCTGCAATCTGTAGTACATCATTGCGGCTAATGTCCCGTGTCTCGTTCAAGTTCGGGAAATGATACCTTTTTGCAGGAGCACTGGCCACAGATGGTGGCAGTTTTGAGCTATGCTGTGATGCACGCCTTAGACGAGATTACAAATATTTATAGGGAAATAGGTGGTCTCAAAAACGTCCCGGTGAATGGAGAGAAAGGGCAACCGCGTGGACCTGCCAATACAGTTTCTATGACTCTTGGTACAGGCAGAAATGGCAGGCTATCTGGGCAACAAATCTGTTGCCGCTACCTCTCGTCAGCAAGCTCTTATTTATATTGACACCCTGCTATGGAATTCGACAGGCGAATTTTACGCAGCAACGCTTGGTGCACAAGGTTATGATATGAGAGATGTTGCTTAAGTTCGCTTGGGTGAGAACGGTACCGCCGATCGCCGGAAATAGATTGTCGAGAAGCTTGATGCCTTCAAAGTACCTGCCGGTCATATTAATGGAAGTCGCTTCTTCGATACACCAGGAATCGTGAATCTGTATTATTCAAGTTCCCTCCTTGAGGGACTTGCCAAGGCTCCAGGGGGGCGGCCGTGCCGCAGCCTACTTACCCTGGGCTTGATTTCTTCACTGGTCAGAGCCAGTTCTGGGGCAGCTACCTAATTGTATTTTTGAGCGAGTGTGTTCTTAGTATCCACCCTGTTTCAGTAGCATACAAAAACTTCGTCTTCTCGCCTCTCCGTGGATTCAAGATAGAGTAGGTGCATGGACGTATCCCAAAACCAGCAGGTTCCATCTACGCCGCTTGGGAATATGACACCAAGGGCAAGATTGTGATGGAAGTGGTAAAATTGTGCCACCGTTTGATGGCAATTGTACCATCGATAGGATATCTGGTCTGAGTGGGAATGCAACTGTGTATGGCGGTGGAGAATGTGTGATCTTGAAGTAAGACTATTAGCTCAATTGGTCAAGAATTGGTAGAGACCGTTGAGACATAAAAAGCTCATATATAGCAAGTTCAGACTTAAAAAGCTTCAGAAGAACATTATCATCCGTCCCAATTTCCCTAATTGAAAATCCTTTTGATCTCTCTTCTTCTACAATACAAACCGTCCTCACACCAACCGACATACAAAAGTGCAAAAACCTAGATGTATACTAGCGAATTATCTGTAGTATATATCTTAGAGAACCCCTTTTAATCCAGGGACTTTTTTGAAGTCATCATAGTACATGTCTTGACAAATTGGGGTAAGTGGTGGTTAGCCACTACCAACGTTGGGTTTAAGATATGTGATCACATAGCAAGTCGTAAAAGAAAGGGAGACACGATGGCCAGCAGAGTAGGGTGTTCCTAAACCTAGAATTGTCGTCTCTAAAGAAGAAGAGAAGAGGGGAGAGAGATCAGTGCTAGCCACCGATCTTAAATATCTATCGTATAAAGAGTAAATGGCCAAACGCGCCACGAAGAGCGAAGCATCTGGCTCTTTCGCGTAATCACGTGACGAAGTGATTCACTTCTGCCAACAGTAAGGGATGGTATTTCGATGACTTCATGGCCATCCGGTCGTTGCTTATTCTTGGAAGAAGAAGTGATTTGTTTGAGATTGTATCAATAAATGATGGTTCTCTAGGTAGAGATGATGCTGTCCTAGGAGTTGTTATTGGGAGAAATGATGTAAAATTTCCACTACCCGTTGTCATGAGATGTTGAAAAACTGCGCTCAGGCTATCATGTCTCGCAAACATAAAATATTAAATACTCAATATAAAGGTAAGAACTAGTCAGATTGAATAACAGTCCCAATACGTTCTCCAAATCCAACACCATCTCCAGCCCAACCCGACAAAACAATAGTGTCACCATCCTCCAAGTAGATTCTGCTTCCGATCTCTTCTTCAGCCCTCATGAATTTCACTCCCCCTTTTGAACCCACTTCCATCAAACAGCTATGAGAATCGGGCGATAGTCCCGATATCGTTCCTGTGGTGAGAAGATCTTCACTTCTCAGATTGCACCCATTGACGGTCTGTTGTGCCACCAAGTCTCTGACTGTCCAGTAGACCGAAGAAAGATTTGCATCACAAATTTCGTACGCAACTGGATCATTAGCGAGTTGAAGGCCAGCCTTAAGGTTAAAGTCGAAGGTTAGCTTCTCGTCTCGGTCTTGCAAATATGTAGGAAATTTAATCTCAGGATTTCGTGATGGAAGCCTGGTCGTGAAAGGCCCCAAGGCTTCAAGGGTGATCACCTAAGGAGATATGCTCGTTGCAAACGGCTTTCCATTCAAAGGTCCTAATGGGTTTATCTCAAGTCCTTGTGTGTCTCGTGCTGCCGTTGTAAGTTTGGGTTAAATTTGCAGAACACAAGATGTCTCACCACGTCAGTCATTCAACAAAACAAGCCCAAAGATATGCTCATTAGCGTCATCAATTGAGATTGGCTCTCTTAATTTGCTTGGTCTCCTAATCACTGCTGCGACTTTTATCTTATGGTCCAGCCTTTTTGTCGCACCAAACACTACATGGTTATCCACCCCCAATATTGCTCCTTTGGTTTATTCACTAGGGTTACTCAAACGACTGTTAAAGATGGCCTTCCATAATATCCAATGGGAAAGTATTCAAAGCCTGGTGGAAGGTCTCTCTTCCCAAACACAGCTTCCCCAGCATTCAAAAGATGCTCGCGAGAACATGAGAAGTCGGTAAAGTCGCCAACTGAAACAGAAAGATGCAAGGTCGCATCGGAAATAGGATAAACGCATGGCATTGGTAATGCATTTAGAGGTTTGGAAAGAATAATTTGAATCCATTTCCTTGTTGCAGATTGTTCTGATTTCGCAAGTGCTGCGAAGTCATTCACTATCTGGTTCAAAAAGTCGAAATTGTTTCGTCTGACCCTGGCGGCTTGCTGTAAATCGCTGGCTCATCCAAGAAGATGACATTATCTTCTAGTCTTATCGCTAAAGCTTTCTTTGGATGATCCTTGCTGTTCGCAATTCCGAAAGGAATGTTTTCAATTGAGAAGCGGGAGGTGTACATCGTGAGTTGTTTTCTTTGTCAAAAATAAGAAATAGTTGTTTGCCTCTTCTCAACTCAACTCATCACATATAGCTGGCTACGTTCAGTATGATTTAGCTGTATTATCTAAGTCACTATTTGAGAGCCGAGGTAACACAGTTTGCTTATTCCATGTGTTGTCCCGTCGGTTTTTCCAGCCTGTCCTTCCTTCTATTCAACCCCGCCCCCACATTCCGCCTCAGATTATCCCTCACCCACAGACGCGTTCGGATGAATTTGAGAAGCGCGAAAGCCGAAGATTTGAAACAACTACCTGAGTTTTGTATAATAAAGATTTGAAAAGTCTTGTCAAGCCCCAAAAACCATTTCAGAAAAATCATAACTGAAATCTCAGCTATCGCAGCTCAAACCCCAAACTCCACGATCAATTCAGCTAAATCAAAATGTCGCCTGGCAACCACGAAACCCTTGAAAATGGCCTTCCAGCTGTTAACAGGTACATCACCACAACGAATTTCTCAGGAAAGGCAATTCTCGCCCAAGATATTGCCCCGACAAATGTCTGGCAAAAGATCGGTTCCATCGCCAAGTTCTTCCTTGCCTACACCACACGAACATTTCCCGTATCCATCTCAGAATCTACAGACATCACCTCTTACTCCAAAGACCTACAATCACCACCAGGTCTTACCATCTCCACCGGAACTGTTGTTCGATATGTGGATATGGCACCCGGTGCTCTCTCACCGATGCATATCACTGTGTCGGTAGATTATGGAATTGTGCTGGAGGGAGAGGTCGAATTGGTTTTGGATTCTGGAGAGACACAAGTGATGAGGCGAGGAGATATTTGTGTTCAAAGAGCAACGAATCATGCTTGGAGGAATGTGACGAGGGATGGTGGTTGGGCGAGAATGGTGTATGTACTTGTCACCGCTGCGCCTGTTGAAGGACTGAAGGAGGATCTGAATGGTATGGAGAATGTGAAGAGCAGTGAGTAAGAGATGTTGTATCATATGAAGAATCTCTGAGATTCATTATGCTCAACCAATTGATTAGATAAGATGTATCATCGGACAGAGGTCTTTGAGTCGTGCACAAATAGCACTCTTCTCAGCACCAAGCCAAAGGCTACCAAAATAACTTCAATGGTTCTCCATGTTGCTGACTACTTTTTCTTTGACATTGTTTGAATTGAGGTAAGTAATAGAAAGCTTCTTTTCTGCTCATTTCAAGTTTAATCTAACCAGCTCTTCTTATTTTAATTCAATGTGAAGATAACGCCAAGGCCGACCATGTCTTTTCGCAACTGGAAATGATTTGACAGTACCCGGTTCAACAAGAAAATATGTGAAAATGAATGTAAATTGTCTTGAATAGTTCTTTTTCTAGTTTTGGATCTATTTTGTAGGAATGATGGGCAAAGTAACAAAGTTTTCTAGTCCATCACCAAAGTGTATGTGATTCAGACCTGCAAACTTGGCCTTGGGTCGATCAACCTCACTGGTATGTTGGAAAATTCCACTTCCTTGCGTGTCGCCAGAAGACACTTCAAACACAACTTTTCCACCCTTCTCAGCGATCACATTGGTTGGCCAAATCTCCACATCGACACCATACACCTCGCCCTCCTCCACCTTCTGCACGTCAGTAGAGAAATAATGCCTATAGGGCAAATATTCTCTATGTTTTGGGTGTTCCTTGTCGACTTTCCCCAAACTAACGCGCAGCCAGCCTTTTGCAAGAGGGATAGGATCTCCGGCTGTGCCGGTGTAGTGGACCTCTTTTCCGTCGGGGGCGATGTACCGCAATGTGAGGAAAAGGTCGATGTCTTTGTCGTCTTCAGAAGCAGTAACATCTGCGGCCATGGATACATTGAGATGAGCAGTAACGTGACCCGTAATCTCAGTATCTTCTTCGAATGGAGGTGTTGAGAATTGCACAAACTCCGGATTCTCAAGGTTGCCAAGCGCCCTGTAAGATTTCTTCGCTGCGATTGTGTCTGGAACATTTGACAGGGAACCGTTCGAATGTAGGTGGTACTTGATGTACTGAGTTCTAGGAATGGGCCATGCCGTCTCATCACGTCTCTCATATGTCGCTTCAAATTCTGGATTGTTAAAGCCGACATTTCCTTTCCTTAAGACCATCGACACAGGTGGGACTTTTCCAGGAACGCTCCATCCGGTTGTGTCATTGCCCTTGAGAAATGCATCCAAGAAAGACTTTTGGATCTCAACTTCGTCATGGTAGTAGAATGGTAAATCATGGCGACCGGTGATGAACCGAAGGTATTTAAACTTTGAACCAGCCCAAGTGTATCCCTCAATATTGCCGCGCAAATGAAGCAATATGCCGCCCCAATTTGCAACACTCAGGAGAGGAACCTCGATGTCTTCAAGATTAAATTCTTTTGACGCATAATACTCATCATCTCGAAATCGATTTGCGGCGTTGTCGGTATTCTGATCTCTTCGATTTCGGACCAGTGCTTCCTCCGAAAGATCACCCTCAATAGTGTCTTCGCCCCATTTTGAAGCAGCTCGACCAGGTTTCCCATACTGGTTTGTTACGACTTGTCGATTCCACCAGAACTTGATGAATGCGTCAGAAAAGATACCACCGTGACGGCAGCGATCTCGATAGTAATCTGACATCCCTTCCCACGGAACTATCGCTGCGAGGCCTTTAGGTCGACGTGCAGCAACTCGCCATTGACTGCCTAGGATTTCTCTGTCAGTTCTTGCAATTGAAAATGATTTTCATGAGTACTTACCGGCATAGTAGCTAATTCCAAGAAGTCCGACCTTGCCAGAAGACCATGGCTGCTCCGATGCCCACTCCACCACATCAAAGAAGCACTCGCTCGTGCCTTTGGACATGGTATCCAAAACTCCTGGAGACTGCCCCAGACCTCTCTCATCAGCTCTGACGATGACATATCCATGCTTTGTCCAAAAGACTGGATCAGGCGTTTCCCATGCACTATATTTTGATTTGTGCTCTGGGTTGACCTCACTGAATGACTTGGCAAAGAAACTAGGTGCATTAGTAAAGACTTCAAGTAACCAAACGGAGTTTTCGTACTTCTCATATGGAATGTCTTTTCCATAAGGCCCATATGTCACTAAGACGGGGAGTTTTTGGTTTTCTGAGGCAATTGGGCGGTAAACATTACAGCGAATCGGGTAGGTGCCGGCTCTTGGGATAGAAACATTCTTCTCGAAGATGAGATTGTTTTCTTTGTCTTCGGTCACCTCCAATAAATCTCGAATTGCGATTGCGTCTGTCATATTGCGTGAAATGTTAGGAGGCGGTAGTTTGCTGGAGGATTGTTGCGGGAGATGAGATCGGCGAACATGATTTCACGCATACCTTGGGATATATCTATGATTGGCTTCGGCGGAGCTCGGAGCTTACAATTCGATTCAATAATGGCACAAGTTGTTCGATCCAGGAACAGCGGATGTGAATCGGTACCGGAGCTGAGAGACCGAGCGGATGGTGGAGGTGGGCCCGCTGGAATTCGTACTGCAGACGGCGCAGAGAGTTCGGCCTTTGATCAATACCGAAGGAGCACTTGAAGAAAGTCCGATTGCAGCGAAATAACGAACTATCCAAATAACAAGTTTGTAAAGTTATATGTACTTTACGCTGAATCAAAGATTGCGTCGATGGTGTCCCTAGCTGCTTTGGGGTATGTAAACAGCACAAATCGTCGTACCGTTGCGCTTCTAGAAATTTTGAGCGAGAGTCTCTGATGATTTTACTCATTTAAACTTTGATCAAGTTGGATCAATTGGAGACCTTTCGTTGTATAATGATACGCTTGTAGGAACGATGAAATCGCAATTGGATATGGTTCAGTCCAAAATCTACATATTGAACATGCATGCCATTTGTCCCATTCCCAGAAATAAAGTACAAAACCGTCCATCATTTCTCCTTGAATCTCCAATCTTCCTCCCATCCATCCAGTCTACCATTCACCCCCAATCGTATATCTAAACAGTCGAGGAAAGTACAGTCCACCAGTGACACCCCAAATCTTCGCTATCGTCTGTCATGTAGCAACATCAGCTTTTCCCTCCGGAAACCTCGAATTACAATTGTTTACTTACAGCATTGACAACAACCCCCGTGAACATAATGGTCAAAAATCCAGTTTCAATCCCGTTGCTCCCGTTTGGTCTTTCTTCTCTTCCTCGATTTCTATCAATTGGGCGGTAATCAGGTACGCGACGATGGTCAACTGGCCAATTCTCCGGATTTTCGAGAACGGGAGAGCCCGTGGAGCCCAGAGAAGAATGATTGTGTTGTATAGGTGAGATTCCCCCTGTCAGATGGATCTTGTAATCACTCAGAAGGAGATTCTGGAGTTCGCGATCGCTGGTGGTGACAGTAGTTGTGGTGCTCATTTCGAAGTTGTTTTTGGCGAAGTTGGTTGATCATTTGCGAGAAATGGGCGTCGTCAGAACCCTTTCCCGCTGGATATTATTTACAATATTTGTTTATGTCTATTACTAGTCGAGTTACTACTTGCGTGCTCCGGAGACAATTGCCTTACTCCATCTCCTCGCAGTGGCGACAGTGTGGGGTGGGGGAGCTCATCTCGAACAAGTACCCCGCCCCCACTTCCCGAGCATCCAGTTTCGCGCCGTACAAGCACTCCACGGGGATCGACAGCACTGAAGCTCGGTATTCGGCGGGGAGATGCAGTAGCTTTTGGAGGCTGAATGGAAATTTTTGTTTACTTTCAAAATGTTCTTCCTTTTGATATTAAAATTGCTTTCAGATCCACTGTCTTCGTGCTTTTGGTAAGTAAGCGTTTACACTATTTTTTGACTCTCCAACCTCAACAATGGACATCAACGCATCGCAAACTTCCAGACTTCGCGCATCCGTGACCGAAGGACGAGCAGAAAATGTACGTTACCGACAAGATCAACTCTTCGCCCTCCATAATGCATTACGAGAAGAAGCCGATTCAATTTCCTTCGTCATCACACAAAGTACGGGGTGCGAAATGCAAAGCGCAGAGGCCGAGTTCTACCTTGGCATGGACGCCGTGAGAAAATCGTATGAAGATCTCGACTTTGAACAATCATTGAAGAATGAGTATTTGGTCGCGAATGGAAAGAGTAACCCGAAGAGAAGAGTTGCGATGGGAGTGGTGGCCATCAAACCGGGGAGACATAGTCGATTTTACTCTGTTGTCGTGCCCTTGGCTATGGCGATTGCTGCTGGCAATTGCGTAATTTTAGAAGTAAGTGTAGCTATCTATTTACGGTTGAAAAGTTTCCGGGAATCATCCTTAATTAATCGGCAGCTTGATAACTCATCCCCATTCATCGACAATATCCTTCGCGCCGTTCTTGGCGCAGTACTGGATCAAGATATCTTCCAAATTTCTGCGTCACCATTACAAGAAGAACATCTTAACGGAAGCGACCTTCTGGTTGCTCAAATGGGCTCAATATCACCAGAGTTTTCTTCAATAAAAACTCTATCTGCTCCTCCGCACGCGCGAACGATCGCCATCGTCGATCGATCAAGCAACATCCACATAGCCGCAAAAGCCATCGTAGACGCTCGCATCTCTGCTAATGGCTTTTCACCATACTCTCCTGATCTGATAATTGTCAATGAATTCATTGGTGAGTCATTGGGAATGGCATGTCTGAAGTATGCCAGCAGTCTTGCAATCCCGCTGCCGGAAAAGCGAGGTGTCTTGTCAGTCGAGGTGCAAGAAGTGCAAGCTCTTCTGGATAGACAGGAGAAGGATGGAAAAGTCAAAATCCACCGCTCGCCGAAAAGCGATCTTGTAGTCGTCGAGGTTCTGGATCGGTAAGATTATGATTCCAATGAAGGAGCTATGAGAAAAGCTCGCTAAACCCAAGCGTGCATCTAGGACATCTCCACTGGCGCACATGAAAGTCAACGGATCGTATATCTTACTCTTCCCAAGCACAGGTCTCGTCGATTCCGTTGACTCGCAACGATCCTCTTCTCCTTTTCTGGCTAGCTATCTCTTTGCCAACTTGGGCGCCTGCAAATTCCTTTCTGAGCAAATCTCTTCGCATGCAACTTACATCAATCATATTCCAGCTCAACTTTTTGGTGAGTTTAATCCCTTGCCGTGACTCATAAACTTCCAGTTTCTAAAAAAATGTTATATTAGTTGGTCCCGCTTCACCACTTGATCATGTCCATCATCTGCATCCTCGCTATGTCCCGAGTATGTTCTCGATACCGAGACCGCAATTTCTGAGCACACCCGAAGCCATTCCAGACGCGACGAAATTGAGGAGCTTAGCCGTAAAAAAGTTACGTCCTACAGGTCAGCGTCCGGGACATGCCGTTGGCTTTTTCGAACAAGGGATTTTCATTGGTTTGGGTTCAACGGCTCTGGTGGTTCTTCCGCTTCTCGGGTGGTCACTTTTCTATTTTGGGAGGCAAGGATGGCAATTTGTTGTTACGAGATTGATTTGAAGATCTGTATGATTAGATTAACTTGGAAGATCGTCTGTTTGTTGTTGTATGTGTATTTTCCCTTCTTGTGTGCTATCTTTGACTTTCTTTGAAAAACATCCAGGCGCAAGCCATCAATACGTATGAAACCATGTATCACAATATACGCTTTGAAAGACAAATGTAACTTTATAAATAGATTTATCATTATTCAAGGCTTTCACTCGGCATCCTGCTATTATAACTACTTGACAAATTCCCCAGATCCCTCAAAAGATTCCCTAAGTTCTCGACCAGCGATGGAAGCGGCTCATCCGACGCTGGATAATTACTCTTGTACACATCTCTTGCAACTTCCAGGATTCTGTCTGCATTTCTCAGCCCCACAAAGTGCTCGGGCCCGCCACCATCCGCAGATACAATCCCTGGAACACCATGTCCTGCGATACGGAAGACATGAGCAGATGAAGACTCGGGCTCGTTGAGAACAACATGTTCTTGATTGCGGTGGCTTGTATCCGCAAACGTAGTTCCTGGAGAACTAATATTGATACTCTGAGTTGTCGGTGGCCTCGTTCGGGAAGACCGCGATGTCATAAGCCCATAAACCCAAAGCGTCAGACTTGCAAAATACAATGCGATCGAATTGAATCCACAAAGCATCGCCGGCATCAGCATTTTCGCTGCTCGAAAAACTTGCCCGGCATGCCATACTGCGATCCTGGCCTCCATAGTGTTTGCCCATTCTACGAAATTTCGTCCTGCTTGTCGAGTTTCATCTTCCCCAAATTTACCTGCAAATCGTTGCAACTCATCGGGAGAAACGTGCAGAACCATCATGAATAGCTCTGAAGTCATGAGTGATTCGGCGGAGTTTTGAGTTAATGACCCGAGATTTCGAGAAAAATTTGAGAGGTCTCGGTAAAGTTCTGTGTGAGAAGCGTGAATTGCTAGCCGGTGAGTGGGTTTAGATGGTGGAAAGAACTTTTTCGCTTCCATTAGCGACCATATCTGCCCCCAGTATCCGTGTAGAAGTGTGTTAGCTGTGAGCTGAACGTCAATTTGTGAAGAGAGAGAATGGAGTGTCTCGGGTGATTGCATTGCATTGATGAGTGAAGGTAATGTAGACGACTTCGATTGCGCCAAGAGATAAAGATCCCGCCATTCCGTTGCAGTCTCTGCTGCCCATATCGCACGGGAAGCGGGTAAGGAGATTTTCAGTTCTGTAAAGGATACAAGTGGAGGTTTTTGGAGTCCCAAGGATGCATATGTGTCGTGCATAAAGATGTGAATCACGAGTCTGTAAATACGTCAGCCGAAAATACCGGTAGTCCAAGAGATATGGCGCAAACCTTTTCAGCGCCTCCATCTCTGCCCACTTTTCCCATTTTGACTGGAGGACTGTGTCCGAATCATTTAAACTTGGTGTCAACATGGTCTCGTTACGATTGCAGCCGAACGCCCCACCCCTTCGCATCATCTAGATGGTGTCAGCTCATGATGAGGATGATTGCAAAACGGACGCTCACAGTTATCACAGGTTGGGCAAAACTCTCCGCGAGTTCCATATTTCGCCGAAATCCTGACCATAAGCTGACGTCCAGCGCAATAATAAATGCTTGTAATGATTGAAGATCTCGAGTATTTCTATTGTCCTCCTCCCACTCAAGTTGACCACGATTAGTTTCTTGAAAACGCCAAGGTATGGGGTGCCCAAGCTTACATAGTCTGCGATAGTATGGCGTACGACTTCTTGTAATGCAAGTCCCATTTTCCAAATAGCAGGAGTCGATATTACAGTCGAGCCAGCAGATACGATTGCAATCAATAAGTGAGGTAGGTTCTTCGAAGAAGAGAAAGTTCCAGGGTGAATGAGACTATCGAACCGAACGGTGTCCTGGCTGAAATACACTTGAACAAGGCTGTTTAACACTGTCAGGGATGGAAATTTTGGTGCAGGCTGTGGCATTCTCCGTAAAGTGTAAAGCAATGACAGCATTTCATCTCGTTGCCTATGGGTAATGGTTGGGGCGAAGTGATGTGAAGAAACTCTCTGCGGGGAGCAGGTAGCTGGTGTCAATACCGGAGGAATAGTATCCTCATCTAAGTTGAGATTGTGCTGGTCTTTCAAAGTCTGGTCCTCCTGGGTTGGTGTCCACAGCCAAGGAGATCTCTCAAAAGCAGCATACCTCTTTGAAGCCCGTCTTTGCTGAGATGGTGGTTTGTTTTGAGAGGTCTCCAGGGGTAGATCATGGCTATTGACACTGTCAAAAGCAGGCAGTGACATTTCAAAGTTGTCAAGATCAAAGTCCCACACACCAAAGTTGAAGTCTTGCCCTATGTGAGAGTTGAGGGGAAGGCCGATCATGTCCAATTGATCGGCTGGCATGTACGAGAGGTTCGAAAACTGGAAAGCTGACGAGGGAAAGGCTGGATTCATGGAGCCTACATCAAACATGGTGTGACTTTGTTCCACATCATTTGCTAGTATGTTTTCAGCAGATAAGTGCGGAATTTCAAGAGAATTTTCAGCATCACGGCGAGCAGACTCATTCAGAGGCAATGAGCTGCCAAGCCTGGCTGAATGCTGCCTGTGAGCCTGGCCACTACCAACAGGAGGTCGGGATGTATCAGCCCCAAGATCTAGTTCTGCAATAATGGGGACAGAATCTCCTGTTGTTTTGCATGGAATTCCTCTTTGTTCGCAGCGTGTACAAGGCTTCTCGTCTTGACATTTGGCTTTCGCACTAATACATGCAAGACAGGCGGCCGCTACTCTCTCACTACGATCGATGAGCTTGCCATTGGGTGCTTTGTCGTGGCCTACCTGGTGACGATTGAGTAAGTCGACTCGATTGAAGCTCTTCGGACATCGGGTACATTTGTAGGGCCGAGCATTCTCGTGACTCTTGAGATGCCGATTGAGATGGTCGGCTCGTTCGTAGACTCGGCCACATAAACGGCAAGGGTGAGAGAGGATATTCGGCGGTGCTCGTGCTCTGGATGAAGAGGAGCTCGCGTTTTGCGCCGCCGGAGGCATGTTATCAGTCAGCACAGTAAGGAGGTAGGGTAGTGTGCAGGGAGACAGGAGTGCGTAAGGTGGGGAAAAGCCGAGGGAGAAATCCGGAGTGGTGGACAGTGGAGCATGAAGAGAGGCGACAGGCGAAAGATTTCGGTAGGGAAACAAAGGAAGTGCGCAGATAATGATAATGTGGAGGTTGATGATGAGGATAGAAGCCCCGGGTTGTGGAAGTGGTTGTATTAAGGTTACGCCAGGGTAGCTTCGGAATGTGGGGGCCAGTCGGGCTGAGAATCCGCGTCAAATTATTTCGGACATAACCAACATTACCGGATTCTTTTATGCATTACTGTCGAGCTGATTTTTAATGTATGATAATTTTCTTCTATTCCTTTGACCTTCAACAATTATAATCATACCACAGCTCATAGCAATCAACACAAACCATTTGCATACTGTAATTTCCTCGGCAAAAATGGCCAGTCCTGTCCATTTCTTTTCTCATGGCTCAACCATGATGCTCGGCGAAGACTCCAAATCCGCTACATACTGGAAGAAATGCGGCGACGAAGCACTCGCGAATGGTGTAAAACATGTCGTTATAATGGTAAGCTTGATCAAATCTACAAGGACAATCCCATCCACAACTCCACATTCCTACCAAAAACAACAACTCTTGACCCCAAACTCACCATAAAATCAGGGCGCGCACTGGGCGACACTTAAAGATCAGATTGAAGTCTCCGCCAATCCAAGTCCCCTCAAAAGCCCTGTTGCATATGTCCACCCCTCCAAATACGTTGATTATAAACTCAACCCCGACCTCCCTATGGCAGACCGCTGTGTTTCTCTACTAAAATCGGCCGGCCTCAAAGCAAAGAAAAACACCACATTCGACTGGATCCATGACACTTATCTCATCCTCATCAGGATGTTCCCGGGTGGCTGTCCACCCACCACTATCATCTCTATGAACGCACGGTACGATCCGCACTACCACGTCAAAGTTGGCGACGCACTCTCCTCGCTTCGCCATGACGACGAGAAAGTTTTAATTATTGGGACTGGTGGCTCGGTACATAATCTGTACCGAAATTCATGGGGTCAGATGTTAAGATACAGAGATAACTTTGGGATGGAAGCACCGCCGGAGGCGGACCTGATGGATTTTAGACAGGAGTTTGAGGATGCGATGACGAAGAATAGTGGACCAGCGTTGAGGAGGGCTGTGACGATGCTGATGAAGATGCCAAATTATAGGGATGCGCATGCGACAGATGATCATTTTATTCCGGCTTGTTTCGTTGCTGGTGCCGCGGGGAGGGAGAAGGATGAGGGGGCGAAAGCTGTCATGGGTGCCGAGGACTGGGAGTTGCAGAATATGTGTAATTCACAGTTTACTCTCGGAAGTTGGCCTAATGCTGTTGATGCGCATTAGTTGGATTTTAAATAGAATTTATCTGTGCTGGTCTTGTTAGGTGTTGTATATACTTTCGCTTCGCAAATTGAGATGACAATGAACACATCAGAATTTTCCCATTCCTCATCCTAGAATGAAGCCAAATCATGTAAAAAAAACACACCGATATTTATATTTACTGATTTCTTGCATTTGTTGACCAGGAATGTCTTACGTGCAGGCTTCATTACTCGCTGGTGGCTTAGTATACGATTGCGGCGAGGAAAAGCCATGTTTTGACGCCAAGCCGCTCTCTGTTGTATAATTTGACTTGTCTTTGATTTTGTCCCTATTTTTAGAGATCAAGTTGAAGACTTATGGTTCCGGTTTGTTAAGTCATTCATGCGGCGAAAAAGATGCACAGTTGAGAGGATTCAATTTTTGAATTACCTAAAGTACATGCTCACATACTACTAGCCTACGTCGCTTCCATCACATAAACTTGACTTATCATAAATAATGGGCAAAATAACCCCATAAATACGATTCAAACATCTAATCCTACAATATATTATGCTTTCTACTTTTTCTCACTCATACCGAAGCTCTTATTCCACACGCAAGCACGGCCTCAACTTCAACCTCCCTCAGCCCTTCCACAACACTTGCCAATGTCGGAAACGCCCTCCTCAAATCCTCCCCCTGCAAGTCCGAAAACTCAATATTCGCATTCCCAGCCTTCCATCTCTTTTCCTTCTCGCTCCCACCGCCAAGCCTCAGCTCCGTCGAAGTGACATAATCTGCTTCCACGGTGCCATCTCCGTTTGTCGATGGAATGATTCGATGAGATAAAATCGGTGCTTGGACCGCTGGAATTGCATTTTCCTCCGGGACAAGATCCGAGAGATGCATGGTACAGAAAACGGTTTCATCCCATCCCGCTTTCAACGTGTACTCGCTTCCGGATTGTTGTTCTTCGAGCGTAGCGAATACTTTCGCGAAACCAAGTTCTTCCCTTCCAGTAATGATCGGATCAGCCATGTTCTCAAACAATACTGGCAAGAAATCTCCTTTCAATTGCTTCCTACCACCGACCACCTCCTTCTCCGTTTCTGTCTCTGTGCCAACAACATCATGCACATACAATCCAAAATGACTATACCCCCTCCCACCCAGCCACTCCAGATTTTCCAACTTCGTAACCGCGAACGTGGCCTTCGCCCACCCACCTCTCACATCAATTTTCAAATTACCCATCGGCATCAGCGTCTGCAAATAACTCTTCTTCGTCTTCACCGTCATCCATTTCGTACTCCACCTCATATCCTTCCCCAAACCCCCTCTCTTTCGTCCATCTAAATCCTGTCTTGGCCCAGCAGTCGGACCAAAACTTAACGGCACACGCTTGAAAGCTGATTTCTCAATCAAATATCTCTTCACGGCGCCTACAGCATGATCGTAAGCGTCGTGGTCAAAATTTATGTTGGTGAAGCGCATGGGATCCATCATTTCCTTTTGGCCGTGCGTGCTCCCTTCGACTCTGAAGCCGGAGTCGCGGGTATATTGCTGAATCATGGTTGCACGCTCATAACGGCATTTGATGTATATTTTGAAGCGGTCGGGGATATCTTCTGGTTTGGTGCCGAGGGGAAAGAGTGCACCGAGGGCAGCGGCATCTTCGATTGCTTGGGCGCCTCCTTGGCCTTGATGAGGGAGGAATGGGTGGGCTGCGTCTCCTAGAAGAGCGATGTTGCCTTTTGTCCACTGAGTGAGAAGTCAGTGAATTGAATGTTTTTCTGTTGTCGATGATGGTTCAAAAAGAGGTAGCAATCATACATGTGGCAGAGCTTCCAAATCCAAAAGTCTCCAGACTTTCACAGTATCCTTGTGGGCTTTTGCCAACAGTGCCTTCACATCATCAGAGAAGGAGTCAAAAACCTTGAGCAACGCGTCCTTAGAGCCAGAAGCATTCCAGTCGTCACCTGCAACACTACTTTCGGTGTCAGGATGTAGTGCCACGAAATTCATCTCCGTATTGTTTCGGCATGGATACATGACCATTCTCCGTTGATCACCATTGATCATGATGAGATCACCCGGCCTCTCAACAAAATGTGTAGTAGCAGGGTCGGCCTTAATATCTGCGGTAGGAATGAGGAAGCGAAATGCGCTGGTGCCTGAGTTGTATGGAGATTCATCTTTGCCAATGACGAACTTACGAAGGACTGACTACAAATTTGCTGCCTTTAGCAAGATTTCCAAGCTTTTCCATTCAGTATTTGGGTAAAAACTTACATGAACACCATCAGCTCCTAATATTAAATCACCAGTAACCACAGTCCCATCACTTAGTGTAATACTAGTCTTCTCAACATCCACCTCACTAACCCTCTTCTGCAAATGAATAACCACAGCTCGCCCGGGTCTCTTCTCATCCACCGCAATAGCTTTCAACGCATTATGCAAATCGATTCGATGAATCAACTGCCACGGATACGCAAAAGCAAACTTAAGTCCTCTAACATCCTTCTTGAACTTTGTCTGTCCACTCGGCAGACCCTCCGTTACCCACTCACAAAGCGTCGCGCCGTGATCTTCGGGGATCAAACCAACTCGACGTAATAGACCATTTACATTGGGTGGGATGTGGATTGCTGCTCCAGTCTCGACGGCGAAGCGAGAGGATTCGTAGATTGAGACGTGGTGGCCTGCCTTGCGCAGGGAGATGGCTGCGAAGAGTCCGCCGATGCCTGCACCTACGATGATCACCTTCAATGGCTGGACAGTGCCATTTGATTTGAGTTGCGAGGACAAGTCAGTGGCATTTGCTGTGGTATTTTCGCCCATATTGAAATTGAGGCGAGTTCAAAGTTTGAAAGTTGAAGTGACAGCCATGCGAATGGAAATTCACAAATACGACGATGCGACGCTCGAGACGACGCTTTATGTATACAATGGAGACACTGCAATAGCGAGGACACTGCGATCTTCGTTTCAAAGCCGAGTGAATCTACTACTTTTGTGAAGACATTGCGTTCGTGATGTACCAATGACCCAAAAGTTTTGATGATGGTGGGGAAAAGCCGTTGACCGGAATGTGGAGGGAGGGCCAGCTCCTCTTCCTGCCAGCATTATGGCTCTAGATCCTGCAATGTTCGGTCTCCGATGAAACACAATGTCCGTGGGAATAGATTGGAATTTCTAATAATTTGCCTCGTATAATGGATGAAATTTTTACTGTCCCGAGGAGTTGTTTGGTGTGTTCGGCCTTCGCGTTGGATTCTCTGTGTATCGTACTGCATGTAAGTCGGTGCGACAGGCAGAAGTCGCCGTAGCAAGAGACCGAAGCTATCATGACTTCAATATTATCACTAATCATGATTTTTGCAGCAATGAAAGTTTATTGGCCAGCACGTACTTGATGCTCTTAATTTTTCATTTAGTCACTCCCTAGGCTTGGAGGCAAATCTGAATTTCTTGGCATGGATCTTGAGATGTGAGCTGCAGTTCAAGGTATGGGAAGAGCAACTCTGTTGAATGATGTGCCTCGGATAAATGGAGCGCACTTCGAACGTTTTTTATGACCTTTGAATAATAGGCTGGTCTGTATTGCTAGATATTGAAACGCATCAAAAGCTCGATTTATGACAAGTCACGTTCCCCGCTGCCTTATTTCTGTTGGCTACACTTTGTAACGTAATAGGCACGTGCAATGAGACCGTACAATCGGGGGATGAACCTGTCGTATTGTATTGTCTGTCTTCTAAGAAGCAGAACCAGATGTAAGATATGGTTCTGGTGTCTATGTACAGGAAAGAAAAGGCGCGTATTCACATGACTTTGCGATTCACTCTAAAACAACGCGCAGCGAGTATGCTCTGGATCACCAAAAATTTCCCTCTACCTCTCTTCTCTCTCACTTCCTCACTTCTTTACTTCCTCGCCTCCTCGCCTCCTTCTTCTCTTATCAGCTCATTTTCCCCCTTCATCCCTCCATTCTCTTCTCCCTTTTACGACTATAGAGGCCGCGACAAGAATCCATAAATCCATGGAGTATTTGGCCCTACTCTACCCCATGGATCAGAGTGGCTCGCTCTGTTTACTCCATGGAATGGGGCTGGAGTTTAAGAATTTTCATCGCCCCAAGTAACAGGGCTCCATGACTCTATAATGTATAAAAATATATAAAATTGTATAAATATCGATTATGTCGGGAAGGCATCCAGCTCGTCTTCACCTGATGAGCTGGGAACAGAACTACTACTACAATCGGTAATGCTCATACCGGACCTGTATCGGTACAGGTCCGGATTATGTATATAAACCACCACCATTCCCCGTAGATAGTGGTTCTGTAGACACAAATGAATACACCAAGCTTGCTTACCATCAAGTACGCTCCGTATTCGACGTGTACTCACCGTGATCACGATACAGCTACGCTAGTGCCCCTAAAACTCAACCAACAGATTGTATGTATATTTATTGGTTGAACTACAACGGGGTGTAAGTGATATCACTGTTAGTAATTCACGTCGAACACGGGGCGTACCAAGGGTAAGCCGATCGTGTATTCATTTGTGTCGGACTCCCCATGAATGGGAGAGTCGTTCTTTATATACTAATAGCTGTCCACGGCGCTGCCTAGTGGCAGTATCGAAATTGGTCCGGTACTGGCCAGAAGGCTTGGGGGTTAATAGTGGCATCCACTGAATTCCTAACAATATTTAAATATATTGAAATGTATAAAGTCGATATTTATGCATGTATTATGTATTTTTATACACTACGGAGTCTTGGCGCCCTATTATTTGGGGTGATGTAATTTCTTAAACTCCAGCCCCATTTCATGGAGTACCATGAGTTAGGGCGAACATGGCCATGGAGGCTCCAGGAGGCCCGTGCCGCAGCCTACTACTATATAAACCTCCCTCCAACCTCTCAAACAAATCTAAAACGTTAGACAAAAGGCAACATCTACATCGCGATCTTGGTTCTGGATGAGCAGACTGGGGCCTTATTAACCACAGAAAGGTCTTGCCTATGCTTTGATCGAGTTCGAAGTAATATAATTAGCATGTAAATTTTCAAGCGTATTTTTTCAACACGGGATTCTCACTTGATTCTTGCCGGGTATCTTTTTCTGTAAAATAATAATAGGATCTGTAGTTGTCGATGTCGAATTTTATTGGTACAGTAACAGCCGTCGTTGAT
>JBAMDN010000585.1:0-17022 GCA_037074945.1 Tetracladium marchalianum | reverse complement strand
AAGAAAGCACAACACAATGCTGGGAGAAAACTCACATTTCTGCTTGACGATACCCAGCGCCTGCTCCTTCACATCCTCGTTAACACCCTCACCCAACTGCCTCCACAACTGCATCTTCACAACCTTCAGCGCCGTAAAAGTCTTCAAAAACTCCACCGACCGATCCAACGGACAATTCATCTGCAAAACCAGCACCTCCACTTGCTCAAAACACTTTGGAAGTTTCCAGCCCTCAAACTTCGCCAAATTGAACTCCCTATGCGCAGCTAACAGCGAAAAGTTCTGAATCATAAAGCTCTCTTGCGGCGCGAAGCGGATTCGAGCCCGCATGTGTGGAGTGGGCTCACCCTCAGCAGATGGTAATGAATATGGAAATTTCTCGAGGTAGTGATTTCGAAATTCATGGTTCACTCGCAAGAGCGAGGTGGCGCGACTTTGAGTGTACCATTTTGGCGGTGCGGGTGCCTCGCCTCCGCCGAATTGGACGGGGGATGTTTTGATCTTGGGAGGGACGATCTTGAAGGCTAGGTAGAGACCGAAATCTGGGTCGGCTACTGTAATGATGGCTTTTACGTGGAGAGTTTGGTAGGCGGGTAGGGCGTGGCCGATGATTTTGAGGCGGAGTTCCTGAAATTTTAAATGTTTGTGTTAGCTCTGCTGACGATTTTTCTTGGGAGAGAGGGGGAGAGAGGGGGGAGGTTATGTGTATGATGGCTATTTTCCAGAGAACAATAAGCATACATAGTTGATATGATCTGCTAGCAGGAGGCGGCAAGAAGTCAAAAACTTACGATGGGGAGGTTGGGGAAGTGTGTGAACTCTGTGCGGTTTTGGGAAGTGGAAGGGGCCTCGGGCCGGAGGCTTAAGTTGCCGAATCCAGAATCAAGAAAAGATTCCATTTTATAATGATGATGTCGAATTTGTCCAATTGTGAGGTTTCGTATGCTGGAAGGGAGGGAGGACAATGATGGGGGTGGTTTGAAGTCTTGGCACTATTCATCAGCGAGTTACCGTATCGCACACCTATTTGTTTGCAACGGTAGGTAATCTTTCCCTGAATCCAAGTCGCCAAAACCAAGAAATCTAGTTTGGGGAGCTATCAGCCCAAGTGCCTCCCTCACACATGAGAAGCTGACCATTCTTTCAGCTTAAGTACCATGCCTGCAGGATCAGGCAACAGGGTACGAGTCACCAATTCCTCAGCATGCCAATCAACAGAAAGAAAACTTAGAGTCATATGTTGCAAAGGGCTTACTTTGACATAGAGCCAGCACTTCTTGACATTGAATTGCCAAACGATGATCTATATCAACGACCAATTACGGTGAGAAAGCGTGCCGCTTCGTTCACCACCTCATGGCCACGTGATGGTGGTGTTGAGAACATCTGAAAGAGCCTCTGTTTACTATAAGTCGAAAACCGGAACTCCAGTAATTAGCCTAATCTTTCGACGGTATTAATACCACAAGCTCAAACGAACTTGAATTCTTGGCCGCAGCGAGCTACAGCATTGCGAGGAGGGTAATCACGTGCTCGGTTCCAGCATAACGTCACATCGGAATTTCCAACTTATCAACCACATACCAGACAGAATGAAATGCTTCTCAAATTTGAATGAGCCAATTTTAGAATTCGGCTCTCTACATAGACCACATGTTGAAACCTAACAGAAAACAACATTGCTGGAAGAGATTGGACAACAACGCCTCTTGTTCTCGATTTCCTACTTTTGCAGAATCTCTATCGTAAGCCTCAAGTATCAATTTAATCAACAAAATACATTCAGAGTCAATACTCATCCTCTTCCATAGCCCACAACACCATGTCCTCACCATTCAATTCCACCCCTCTCCCCACCACAATGTTCCCCCGCCTTCCCCTCGAACTCCGTCACACAATCTGGCTTCTCTCCTTCCCACCTCCATCGAAACACCCTATCCTCCGCGTCTCCTCCGACGCCTCTGTAACCCATAAATCGTCCTCCGACACCTCCACCACCACTAACAACGACAATAAGATCCCACAGATCAACTACACATTCACGATCAACACCGACCCCGGCGTCCCTCAACTAATCACATCCCCCGAATACATCCTTGCACCCACCTTCTTAAACATCTGCACCGAGTCCCGCGACTTATACATCCAAACCTTTTCCCTCACGCACATCTTATCTGAAGGGATCTTCTACGACCCAATGAGAACTACCGTTTTCTTCACCAACGGTCTCTTTCTCGATCCGAACACCATTCCCATTTTCAAATCACTGGTTCCAAAATCACTTGATACACCTATCCCTAGTATTGCTGAGCTGAAGGTCCAGCTTCCGGAATTTTACAATTCGATTCAAAATCTTGCGTTGCCAATGTCGCATTTCAATTGGGAGATTTTAGAAGCTTATGATCTCGTTCCGAATACGACTATGTGGGATTATGCGGCGATAACGCCTCGATTACCTGATGAAGACAACTCAAACTTAAACTCAAATCATCAAGATCAGAAGAATGAAGAGAAAGAAAAAAAAGAAGGAAATAAATACACCTACAACATCCCCGTGGTCCACACACTCGGCCGTCTATTCTCCTTCGTGTCTTCAACTAAAGTCTTATACGTCGTGCTGGATGATGAGGAGGTTTATATGAATCATATGGGGTATTTTTCTGCTGGTGGGGATACTAGGCCGCTTGTGGAAGCGATGGGTGAGATTTTGATGTTTTGGAAGAGGGATTGGTGTGGGAAGGGGGCGGAGGGGGAGAGCGAGAGGAAGGAAAGTAGGGGAAAGGAGGGGGGAGACGGAGAGTGGGATGTACCTGCGATTAGGGTTTGGGATGATCCGAGGGATGATGATAATGAAGATGATGAATGATTAATTAAGGATCTATGTAGAAGGGAAGGAGGGTGAGCTGCATATGGCTCCAGTTATCATTCTTTGTCGCAGAGTAGTAGGTAGGTAGGTATGGGTTCATAGAACACGAGGGATTTAACCTCATTGAGGCTTCGGGGGAAATCACTTGGTAAGTTACATGGAGGGGCGAGAGGGATCAGAATGTGGATGAGGGTCTTGCAAGGAGAGGAGGAATCGTGAGATAATTGGGAAGTTTCCCCTAAATTCCCTAATCGAACTTTGCAAAGACCCCCATAAACAAACACATTAAAAGCTCTAAGGATAAAAAGCGCTGCTACTTCCTAGAGGTTAGTGATGTGGAGGGACGAACAACGCCAAAAGAAAATACGGATAAATCATCAAAGTTTCATAGAATCCAGGGCGAAGAAAAACCCACACAAGGCAACTTTGAAAGACAACTTTTGATTAAAAGATTCAATCCGTCGTCAATGAATAGCTAAACAACAAACCAAGACCTATGATTCTCATATTCATTTCATTTCATCCACATGTATCTATCTCAAATAGACGGAGGGGAATCGAACAACCACATCCCATCCACCCCACACTCACTTCAACAAAGCACACATACAGTTGAACATAAGCCCATGTCCCTCCAATAAACAGTCGGGGCGGTTAGATCAGTGGTAGTATCGCTCGCTTTGCATGCGAGAGGTCGTGGGTTCAATCCCCACACCGTCCAAATTCTCTTTTTGCTGGCTTTTTTTTGCTGGGGTTTTTTTTGGAGTGGAGCAGAGTGGAGATGTGAAAGTTTGGTGGGGCCGGACTGGCTTGGGAAGTCTGGGGGTGACGTACGAACCTTTTGCACCTAGGATGACTTATGACTTTAGATTATACTAGATGGCAATTTTGTCAATCGGAAGATGACAGGAGAGAGGAGAGAAGAGAGAGAACAGCAAGCAACAACAGGAAATGTAGCCTTACAATTTCATCCAAATCAAAGGTCACGCTCATGAACAAACTCGAACACAAAATTAAAACGACACAAGCACAAACACAAAGCCCAAAAGTAGTCCTGAAACTTGTTTTCTTTCATTTCTTGTTTCTTATACACACAATCATATCAGCTTCATCCTATGTAGCATTCTCCCTTCTCTTTCCCTCCCCTTCTCCCTCCACAGCACCAGCACCGTAAACCATCTTCTCCTCCTTCTTACTCCCACTCCATCTGCCCCATCCATTCTTATACTCCTTACTTCCCTCACGCCCATCAAGGGACTCAATCATTCCACCCAACCCAAACCAATCAACCACCAAATGAAGAATGTACAAAAAGTATCCCCTCCTCAAAAAGGAACCCACAAGATAATACCAGCGCGACGAAAGCCGTATACAGACCATCCCAACCCATAACAATCCAACCCAAACAAATCCAGCGTACGTGTTTCGCTTCCAGAACTCCGGACAAAAAAGAATCACCGTTCGAAGAAAGGAAAAATGACAAAACGCCGTTTGCTATGCCTTTCCCATGTTCAATCTTCGCAAACTTTCGAACCCTTGTTGTTGACATAATAAACAAAATTGAGGATTATCATCCTCCAAATCGACGGAATCCCTCTACACTAAGAACAGGCACCTCAATCATTCTCAGATGAGGAACACCCTCCTTCCGTCTCCTTTCGACGAAATTATTGCACTCCCCTACGATCAATGCCCATTCTGCGAGCGCTCTCCCAGAGTACTTCGCTAGGACCAACGCAACACCAGCACCCGGGTCCTTGGGGAGGACTTCATTGCCTGCTCCAGGAATGCGTGCGCCAATACAAGCTTGTGCCGTGCTCGGTAATCTGGGAGATACGATTCTCCTCTCTCCTGTCGTGCGTCTGGCATTACGCTCGAAGTTCTGCGTCCATTCGAGGGAGAATTTGAAGCAGTATAAACGATAATGTGGAGCTGGAGTCTCGGTAGATGAGGTTGTTGACGCATATGATCTAGCTGTTTGCCCCGCCGGATGCGTCATTCGAGCTAGGGCAGTTTCCCGGCGAGCATCATCGAGATTCTTGGGGTTGGGAGCGGAAGTGCTAGTTAGTGGAGACGGAGTGGGTGTAGGTGTTTGTGAATCGAATGGCGAGAATGATTTTCCTAGAATACTCCAACGTTTTCGTTGGCTGGGAGGTGACCCATCGACAGTCGACTTCAGCGCAGCAGATTCAGAGGAGACGACAGCTGGAGAAGTGGCTTGATGTTTGGAAGGTGATGTTGGTGTAGCTTTTGCCCCCGAGGTATTGACTGGCACGACGCCGTCAAAACCCATGAAGTTGGCTGCTACTGCTTGGTTGTCGTTACGGATAATCAGAAGACGTCGACCAGGAGCAGGATGGCATGGTGCTGTTGAAGGGGGCAGTGCGTGAGCCTTCTCTGCTGACTGCCTGAGAAATAAATAATGCGCGTACACCGTCTTTAGTCTCATGGACACAGTCGAGAAGATTTTCCTAGGAACGTTAGCATCTGTATTTCTAGAAAAGGAGCCAACTCACGTATCGAGATCAGATGCATCACCGTCATCTCGACACAATCTCCAACAGATCAATCGCATAAAGTAAGCTCGAACCATTGGACACCAGTGACAAAAGTAGGCCACAAAGTTCTCCTCGGCCAAAAGCCACTCCAAACACATCACCTCTTTCCGGTACTCATTACTGGCCAGAATGTTCCATTGTGCATGAATGAATGAAAATACCCGAATCTCAGACATGCTGTTGTGACTTTGTAGCATCTTTTTGCAGACGTCCAACCAGAAGTACCAGTCCATATAATCAGAATCCAACTTTTGAGCATGGGAAAAGCGCAAGAATATCCCCAACGCCTCTTCCATGAAATCGGCAAGTATGAAGCAAGCATTGTGGTTAAATAATGATGTTTTCCGAGCTGAAGCTTGCAACACCTTACTGAAGATTTCGGCGAAGGACTCAGCGGCAGATTCGAAATCCGAGGGATATTCAGTCAAAAAGTCTCGAAGAAGCATTATGAGCCTGTTTTCAGCCATAGGACGAGCAGAATTATTTGAAGGCAGAGGAAGAGCGGCAGCATTCGCATCCGCCCCAGCCAAGACATCATCGAATTTGGGTGGTGGTGCATCTGCTGTGCCTTGGCGGTGGATGGTCCCATCAATTGTACTGAGAATCTGGGCTTGCACGAGAAGAAAACCTACAAGCATTAGCAATTGTCGTATGAAAGAATAGTGTAAAACTACCTGGAGCACGGGACTTGGCGGTCAAAGGGAGGTCTGGAGAAATAAAATCTTCGGCAAGAATGAAATAGTGCTTGACAAAGACGTAAAATAGATCGCTATCACGACCACACCAACGAGCAGTCCAAGGCCCATACCAATTGACCTTGGCTGCCATGATCGAGAGTACTGGATGCTGCCGTAATAATGTCACCATCGACTTTGGTGAAGTCCAAGCCAGTTTTCTTAAATGTTCTGGAAATTCTGCCGAGATTTCTTCTGCTTCTAATGGACTTGGTCTCTTTGGTAACCCAACCTCATCAGCGACTCTTCGAAGCGAGTCTGCGCTCAAATTCCACACTCGCACCAGAACATCCGCAATGCCTGGAACAAAAAAGAAAGCATATGCAATCGCCTTTCCACAAAAAGTCACCAGACTGGCTGGTGCGTGTCTCAACGACATCTTATCAACCACAAAGGTCACCTGAGCAAGCAGATTTGAAACGAAAAGACTTTTGGTGTTGTGGTAGATGGATTCAATGATGAATTGAGAGGCCGTGGATTGCAAGGAAGCGGAAGATTTCTTTCTGTACAGAGAGTGGCGGGTGGGTGATCGACTGGATCGTTTTAATAAAGGAGAAAATTGTGATGGTGTTACTCTCCATTCCGGACGGATCATGATCCAGTAACAAGCTTCAAGCAAAATCGGTCGATCAACACCACTGACCGTCTGATTTTGTCGTCCGTCGAGGACATCCAACATTCCGTTCCACCACTTATTGAGAACAGTGACCCGCCGTTCCAGGTCTTCGGCGCTAAGATTGTCGTTTGATGGATGTGAAGCATGGTGTTTGAGGAATGGGAGTAGGGAAGATCTAACAATATTCGTTTTCAAGGACCAGCTCTTGGATTGAAACTTTGTAAAGTCATTATCAATGGATCTGAAGGCCGACCATAGCTCATCTTTCTTTCTACCATCTAGCCCTAGATTATGCAGCTTATCTGTAATGGTCGGCTTAGGCACTGGTGGTACCTTGTCGGTGGAGGTTCTGGGAGTCGATTTGTTGTCCGTGGAACTGGGCAAACTGCTGGTGGAAGAATCCGCATCGTCCAGGTTGGTAAAATTCAAGAATACACTCTGTGGTCTTTGGGTGATGCGCTGAAGGGTTGATCTTCTCCGTAGCTTTAGGGGACTACTTGAAACGTCGGACTTGGAGGGCTCTTCGGCTTTTGGTGACTCTCCACCATTCGATGCAAGCAATGGCTTTGTTTTGTCATCGCTCATCTTTCTTTCTTCGCCCGGCGGTATTCGCTTTGGAGATGGCGATCTTGACGTGGATATCCAGGACTTCCGAGCAAAAGTCGCAAAGGACTCGGATACAGACTTCGTCCTGGCATCTCGCACAGTTTTGGTAGGTGCGATAGGTACTGGTGGCGCATCGTCTGGTGTGATATGAACTTCTGAGCCCGGTTTTTCTGGAGAGCTCTTGACTCTCTGCATCCAGGACTTGGGACGAGCAACTATGGATTTCCTTCTTCCCACACTGTCGGATCGTGGCCTCTCCTCCTTCGTCAATTTATTGGGCTTCCTCTCCTCCGTCAATTTGCCCGCTATTTCCATCGTATCCGAGGCTGCCGGTGTAGTAGTCCCTTTATCTCCTTTGTCCGCAGAATAATGGCCATCGAGGCTTGGAATGTAGGTATAGCTCGCCGATCTTGGCAGCTCTCTTTCTTCGGTAGTTGCATTTGGAGGTGTGTATTCAATACTTCCTAAGTCTGCAATACTGGTCGAAGAGTAGGATCGGCGGAAGATAGAAGAGGAATCGAAGGTAGGCATGGTCAATGTCAATGTTGGACCCGGCATCGCGGCCGAATGATGGTGGTGAAGCGTCGACTGCCGGCAAGGCAGGAATTGAGGTCGCAATTAGTAGAGCATTGTAGAAAATGGGTTGTGAGAAGATGTCAGCTTATGCGGACGTAATGCTTTATCTCTGGCCAGCAGAGGAGGAAAAGTGCGCCGTTGAACTGTGGCTGAGTGGTGGGGAGTGGTGGTGTTCGTGTGAAATCAAGACTGCTAGTAGCGTGCACAGTGGTACAGTAGTCCGCTGGGTGACGACGAGTGAACGAGAGACGTTGGGGGTGAGAACGAATGGCGGCTGACACGAGCCCAGTTTGATTAGATAGAGTCGAGCGAGCGTACAGTACGAGAACTGGAGAATTGGAGAATTGGAGAACAGGCCAAACTCTTGTCCACGTCAATGAGGGCGGCAGCTGAATTGACGATAATATATTCTGCACACAAACACGAAGGGCGAGAAGAGGGGAAGAATGCAAGAATGCAGGAAGTAGTGGAGGTTGTGGAAGTTTGTTTGAGCAACATTCGGCGACTCTTGGAACTTTCCTGGGGCGGCCTTGCTTGGGGGGGGGGGTGCGGCGTGTTTCTGAGGAGCACGGCAATTTGAACCATCCGCTATCGTGTTAGCGTAAGCCTCCGGCATGTGGGTTGTTGAGCATCTGCCAATGCTGCTGTGCCCATGCAAGATGAGCGAACCGCTCCATAGAAACCCATATGATCCCATATGATCCCATAGAAACCCATAATCCCATAGAAACCCATAATCCCATAGAAACCCATAATCCCATAGAAACCCATAATCCCATATAATCCCATATCATCCCATATCATCCCATATCATCCCGTATCATCCCATGTAATCCCATAAAAAAGACTACGATTCTCTGGGCAATGGAAATGTACTGTACAAGGTAGAAAGTCGGTCCATCCACGAACCTATTACTTCCTCTGTCTAGAAACAAGCAATCAATGATAGCGAGTGCCAGTAGACCTCCGAGTCAGCGTGTATTCCCAATTTCATCTTACAGGTCTCTGGCATAGGCTTTTCCCGTTGGTGGTGGTGATGGTTGATAGTCTTGCATTTGCTTTCCCACTTTCTGCCAACTTTCCGGAAGTCCCAATCATCCAAATCAAGGAATCGCATCAACCACCCACCAAACAATCGCGCATCTGAGACGGATTGCCCCTAGGAAACATTGCAAGACCCACTGATCCTGAACGACGCCGCCAATATGGATCGGAGATATTGTCGGCTAAAATGCCAGCATGGATCTTCAGGGGTCTGGCGGGGGGAGAGCTGCTCCCAAGATGTGGCATGGAATGCTTGGATACGCCGTACGGCTGCTTTTGCAGAGTGGTAGAGCGTGCAGTGGTAGAGTAGACGTTACTGTAATTACTGTGTGGTGTTGATGCATTGAGGCATCTCGACCTTTCTTCTGCATGACAACCGCGTCGTCAGACCTACGATGAGTCTGGACTTCTGGTCACAAACTCTCCAGCGCAGTGCTGGAAGGTTATTCTGTGTCGAGAAGACGGATTGTCTGTCTTATGAAAATGACCCCACGCTCCCTCCTCCCATTTCCACTTCACTCAGACCTCACCAAAATCGATTGACACCAGCACCAGGCACTGACAGCGCTGTACGTAGAGGTCTCATCAGCCAGCAATGTGCGTACAGAGGTCAGTGGTGCTACCTTCTACTTGGTATTTCCCTGCCTCATCAGGTGCGCGTACCTCTCTTTTCATAGGACATGGTCATGTTGCGCAGCATTCATTCCAACGCCGAGAGAAAGTTTAGAGATCCATGACCAGCTGTAAACGCTATGGGCGATGGCGACGAGGTGGCAGACGTGGTGTCTAGCTTGGGTGAGACTCGTGATAAGAAAAGACAAGGAGCTCAACAACTCAAATGAACGCCTTCTAGGCCCGGATTGACCAGTTGGGCGTGAATGCTTGGACCTTGATGTAAGATTATTGTCCCCTTGAGCTTGATTCATCTTGAACATCGCCAAGTTGTAAGAAAAGTAAACACTGCAGGACTAGTGAAGCAGAGAAAGGTCCAAGCAAACAACAGAACACAACATGAGTTCGAGAAGTTGAAAGCAGAAGAACACATATAAGGGGAAATCCAGTGCTTCATGAATACCTGGAAGCTATCATAACCAAATGATTACAGTATATCAGTATTCCATAATCCATAATAAATGATTGCATTATCTCAAGCGTTGCAAATGCAAATTGACATCCACGAAAACAAGAGGGAGGCCGGGGATTTACATGCCAAGAAATTCAGCTCCCAGCCTTGCGGGACAAGGCTTCAGCTTTCAGTTCCTGAGTGCGAACATCCTCTTGCGAACGAGAACGAGCCCCAGACAACCACTACCACCACGGCAGTATACTCCACCACACGCCTCACTTGACCCTATTCCATATCCTAAGAACTCATCGCAATGGCAGCCATCGATACCCCTCCCTTATCATTGCAAACCCTGCCTCCAGAGCTACTCGACCTGATCATGCTCTGGAGCGCGCGAATCGAAAGTCCCAAGAAGAATAGTTTCCTCCAGCGACGACTCCTGTGCACAGCTTTCAACAAAGCCATACGGCCACTCGTTTCTAAAACCATTCAACTTGAGGCATCGCTGTTCGTCAAACCGGCGACGAAACCCGATTTGCGATATCTGCCCTCATTGAGTAATGTCTGCGAAGCGATATATCTGGACATGATGATTGTGAGGGATGAAGGTATGGCAGCAGACGCAAACCAAAAGAGAGATCAATTGTTAATGTCCCATTAGAAGAATCATCTGCTCTATCGAATGTCTTTCGTGATCTTCCCCAGCCTCCGATACCAGAGATACAATCCCTCTACGCATCTTTCCGCAAATACTGCATGGGTGAACATAGCTTCGATGAGGCGGACTACAGGTCTAGGTTGGAGGTATAATTTCAACTCTTCTCTGCAGTGTAGCTGAACTGATTTTTTGCAGACTGTCATCATAGCGACGCCAAATCTCAAGAGATTCAGGTTAAATCTACCCTTTCAGATTGTTGGCAAGTCCAGCTCGACATCCACCATGCTTCTTCTGACCGCCCTTTCCATCCTATCTATGCGTCCCGAAAAATATACCCCGCTCGAAACACTCGTCATCGATCACCTCAGCGATGTTACCATCAATCGAATCTGCCACAACCATATGGATCTGATCAACTGCTTACAGGTGTTTGCGCGCCTGAAGAATCTGGTCCTCCTTCTCAAGAGACACGAGACAACCGCCATAAGGAAAGCAGCTTTCTGCAAGAACTTGTGGTTTTTATTGCGTCAGGCCAATGATTTGGAAAGTCTCAGTCTAGTAGGATGGAACGTCAAAAGGAACATCAATACAAGGAGAGCGGATCATGCCGCGTTTGATTACAGTGATTGGCAAACGCGATGTTTACCATATATGATCAATGATGTTCCCAGATTCGCCAATCTACGATTTCTTGAATTGAAGCGTGTGGACATCGAGGCAGAATCACTGGTTCACCTTGTTACGGAGGCAGCACACTCACTGAAGGAGTTGTACCTTACCGAGGTATATTTGAAGATTCACAGCAAAAGAACGGGTGCCAACACCCCGCTCTGGATTGGACGTTCCGGAAGCGTAAAAGCCGAGAGTGCGTTGTGGGTAGCAGATTCTTTTCGAAAGGTCGAAGGTCTGAAATTGGATCTCATCCGAGCAACTGGACTTGGCTACGATGATTTTGATCCAGACGAACGAGCTCCATTCGGCTTGGACTACGACCTCGAAGACCCTACAACGTACGCTCGCAGCTTCGACCAGCGCTTTGTGGATGCAGTAATGGGCACAGATCCGTTCATTTTCTGGAATTGCACCGCCTCGATATCAGACATGAGGATTACCAAAGGTCACCCACTTCAAAGGTTACCACCGTCTCTCTCGCTCAAGGATGAATCGATTTTCAGACCCAAAGTCCAATATGACTCCGAACTCTACCAGAGACATGTTAATGATCCAACATCAATATACAAGCAACGAATAGATGGTCTGTTCATTAATCATAATCAAGTCGCGTTGGACGAGTTGAATACTCTCATTGCCATTACGGATCGCGCTATGGGTTTGATCACTGATGAGATTGAGAGAGTGAGAAGGATGACGATTGATTCATTAACGGCTCCAGGTAACTTTGTAGTTTGATAACCATTCGTTCGGGGCTATGTGCACCCGTATGGTTTTCTTTCTGCGACAGCTACAGTTGCAGGTAGCTCGACTCTCACTCGCACAACTCAACTACGGCTCGCCGACTTGCCTTAATATCTCATAGATACCTTCAATCAAAGTGCACACGTGAATATTATTGCTCCACATGATACACCTGCGATTCATTCTTCGACGCCAAAGGGGATATTAAGCCAATGGATGTCAATACGGAGTCTTGACATTGCATGGAAGATGGAGGAGGGAGAAAGGAAATAAAGCTTGGGAAGTAACAATCACGGATGCAATTTGATATTGTATTTTATTGTACGAGTCAAAAAAGCATGAATTATCATTACGATTATGATGAGCATGATGGCCCTGACTGAGCGTCTTTTCGACTGGCTAAAAGCGAGAGGTTCTGTATACTTAACAAAATTTTGGAAAAGGGCAGTCATTGATCTTGCATTGTCTTACCAGTAGTCTTTTTTTCAATCACAACAAATTATGGTAATGATTGATGTATCATGTATTTGATGAGAACTTTAAGGATAAAGTTGTTAGACGCTCCCTCCCTTGAGCTTGAGAGCTTTGGCACAACCACACACAAACGTGGTCTGATGGACAAAACAAACAGACCAGAGTACCTTGTTTATCCTAATTTCTCCATATAATCAATACTCAATAGCACCGGTTTTGAAGAATTTGCATTACCTTGCAGTTGATCGAGAGCGCAAGAAGTTAGAAGGGAAGAATGGAGGAGGGAGAATCATTTTTCTAAACTACCTGTCAAAAACTTGCAAGATAGTATTTGAAAACCTAAGACTTGCGTCACAAATCATAACTTGGTGTGTCTAGTTGCTCCTGTATTTGAATTTGTAATTCTGAAGACCTAAAATTAGGTATTTAAATCTCCCGGCTCGTGGTGATTGACGTTTTAACGGTCTCTCTCTTTGTCGATAATAAAAAGTTGTACTTGATCTCAAAATGGATCTTCTTGAGGTGTAGGTAAGACTTTTGACTGATTGCTATTGATCCTGCTTTCTTTTCTTCTCGAACGGTGACTCTACGTTCTTTCCGAACTTTTTCTTGGGAAGTGAAGAAGAATTATTCGAATGGCAAAATTAAAAATAGATTAAAGATCACTACCCTCTCTTTTAGCCCACTCTATGTCTCTTTGTTTTGTCTACCTGCCGGCTTCCCACTGTTTTCGGCATACTTCCTATCGAAAGAGTCAAGACTTCTGACTATTCGACTCCTCTACATCACCTCGAGCAATACAGAATTCACAAAATCTCGATTGAACACCAAAGGACAAAAACCAAACCAAAACCCAACTATTTATTGAAGTAATTAGTCGCGAAAGCCATCGGCCTATCTATGTATACATCTCTTCACAGCATTCCAACTTACCTATCCCCACCCATCCTTTCATTCCCGTTTCTTCTCCACCCCCATCCGTCTTCGTTGTAAACTCACTCAACTCACCCACTCGACCTCGATTACCAATGATACTTTTCGTCCTGATTGAATATATTTTAAGCTATCATCATTTGTTAGTTTCGTTCTCATTTTCGTATTCTTCTTCATATGTCCACTCATACTCGCACTCACGTACGCGTTGTCTGCCTCTCACTCACCCACTCACCCACTCACTTACTCTTATCCACACTCACTCAATCACCCTATCAGTCACACCACTCACTGCATATAATTTCTCTGAACCGCAATGGAATATATTAATATCATTTTCATTTGTTTTTGTTTCTCATGTTACTACCTATCTCATCCCATCTCATACACGCAGCCGTCAAAAAGCCAAGCGTTAAAAATGAGGAAATTAGGTTTCAGGTAAATAACAATAGTACGTATCATGCAAATAATAAAGTCGTAACATCGAATGAACTTCATCGTTCAACTTCATTGTCCAGGTAAGGCCCGTGGAAGAAAGGTATGCATGTTTTGTTTGTTGCGCCCCATATATCCATCTATTTCTATCCCATGCTTGAATATGCAAGTTCTTGAAAGAGAAAGAGAAAAGAAAAAGATGCTTGCTCCTCAAACTCCATGCCAGCCAGTGTGCATTAACTCCTCTATGCTGATTTTCGAATGATCGACTAGGGATGAAAATGCTGATGTGGTGCAATTCTTTCCATAGTTTTGAAAATTGATACACGTACTCGTACAATTGTTTTTGTTTTTTGTTTTCATTTGACGGTCTTTCTCGATGCTTCTCCTTCTTTTCCAAAACGCCATGCTAAAAGCAAAGACAAAATGGAGATGGTGGTGGTGGGATGTGGATGTGTTGTGTTGGAAAGGGCGAAGGATGAGGACGAAGTTTGATGATGATTGGTGATGATTCGCGGGATGGGAAGAAGAGGGCGGAAGGGGATGATGGTTGTGGTGTAGATAAGAGGTAAGAAGTAGTCGTTCAAGACTGAAACACTTCAGAGATTTTATCACTGTCCCCTCTCTCAATCCTCACTCTCCTCCTCCTTCGCACCACCACCATCAATCTCACTCTCCTTCTCCTTCTCCTTCACCTTTCCCTTGGCATTAGCATCACTCCCAACAGTCGAATCATCCGAATCATCCAGAACAATTAACTGATTGCTACTCCCGCTCGCACTTCGACTTTGATATCCACTCGCACTTCCAACACCACCGCCTTGTCCATCACGATCAACTTGCACGCCTTTGACATGAACTTGTACCTTTGCCTTTTGAGCGCTGAACTTCACACTGGCGTCTTCGCTGCTCATTTGGACCATCGCTAGACCCGATCCACTGCTGCTTACACCGGAAGACGGACTAGCGCCAGAGCCAGAGCCAAGAGTGTGGGCGGTTCCAGTCTTGATGATTGTACCAGATGGAATCCCACCCATATAGCCGCCTGCACCACTACCTGGTCTGCGCTCATGCTCCATAGCTTCGTGTCTGCGTTTTCTAGCAGTGTCGCTGCCACTCTCATAGTATGGAGAATTAGGAGTAGGAGCACCGTTTGGAGGTCTGAGTACGCCGAAACCAGATGGCGATGGGGCAGGAAGGTTGGGGGAATGATCGTTGCGACGGGGAGCATTGACGGGAGAGAAGCCGGTAGTTGGTTGATTGACAGGGGAGAAGCTGTTGGTTGGAGGTTGGGTTTGGCTGCTGAGGGGACTGTTGCCATTTGCACCTCTCATGCCTTCGAATCTTGGACGAGCGATACTTGAAGGTGCGGGAGCTGAGATGGGTGTAGTCATAGAACCATGCATAGATGCGGGAGCGGGAGTTGTAGCAGCAGAGCCGGAAGGAGATGATGAGGAAGCATGGGGACCCATCAAGTTCAACGATGCTCGTTGTGAGTTTCGATGTTGCTTGTCCTTGTCACGCATGCGAAGGGTGACACCATAGCTCTTTCGGACTTGAGACTTGCGGGATGAGTTTGCGTTCTTGAGAGACACGATACGTGCGTTCTTGGTCTCAGTATCCCACTCAGCCGGCATTTCAGCGATACCTTCGTCATACTTTCGATCAAGTTCTGCGAGCTCTTGGTTAAGTGCTGCGAGGCGCTCAGGTGGTAGGTCAGATGGGTCAACACGAACGTCCTTGCGAGGGGCTTGCTTGCGAGTCGTCGGTGGGGTAGATGTGGTATGGAATTGTGTTGGTGGGGCAGCGGGGGTGTGTAGGGGAGGCATAGGAGGGACCCTCTGGACTCTTGGAGATGGAATCACCACTTCAATTGAGGACATCGGAACTTGTGGGTGTGAAGGAGATGGAGCGGCGACCGGTGTGGCGGTTGGAGGAGGGCCTTGCATTGGCCCCTCTGCTGTAGGAGGTCGGATGTGTGATTGTTGAGGAATGGAAGGTCTTTGAGAAACCCATGGTGGTGGTGTAGGGCCTTGAACCGGTGGAGGAACATAGGGAGCAGGAGGACCTCTGGGCAATGCCTCAGAAGAAGTGGATGGTACAATATCAGTTGCAGTGCAAACGCCCTTCAATCGATGATAATCGTTGCCTTGCTTTGTGGTGAATCCTTGAAGACAATTTGGGCAAGACCACTTAAAGCCACCTGGAGGAGGATCCTTGATACAAGGCTTCTTGGTGATATGGTGATGATATCCTGGAAAGTTGCTGAAGACATGATGACAATCGTTGCAAACCAGTGGTTGGGATTGTTGGGAAGCACTTCCGGTAGCACTGGCAACTGGAGGTCCACGGTTTACCGGAGGTGTTGGGTAAGTTGGGCGTCGGTTGAGGACCAAATCACGCTGTCGGTTCTGTTCGGCAAGCAAAGAATCCATGCCAGGCAACTGGGGCTGCAGGCCGGGCCCTATGCCCATACCATTGTGGGAGGGTTGAGGTGAAGGATTTGATTGTGATGGAACCATTGGGTATGGCTGGTGCTGGTATGCAGGAGGAGGGATGTTTGGGATGACGACCTCATCGTTTTCTGACACATGATCATCATCTTGGAAGCCAAGTCGCTTTCCACTGCTCAGCCAGCCTACGAGTTGATTGACGGGAGCGGTGCGAATAGCATTTGCAATGATTGCATCCAAGCGGGATTGAGGAATCGAATTCAGTTCATCATCAGTAATAGTATCAATGACCTTTCTTCGGAGACCGGGCTTCATGCTTGCAGCATCGAGGAATGGTTGCCTGAAGACATTATCATCCTTGATAACCCGGCTGAGAATGGCTTGGTTTGAGTTCTTTAATCCAGCTCGAAGGATGAAGGCAACATGAGTATCATCAGGTGGATCAAAAGAGGAAAGTACGCCATTTCTCACGAAGAACACTTTGTGCTGCCTTGCTTGAGACTTCTCCCAGAACACTATGAAGTCGTGCTGTAGGTGTTGTCTATAAACTAGTACCAGAAACTGGTTTAACATTAAGCAATACATTA